>CM038606.1:6288030-6305629 GCA_021533255.1 Ceriops tagal | reverse complement strand
AGATCTATTGCTACCTACTAATCACAATAGTCCCCAAAGTCACCTTTCAGACACCTTGCCTAATAGACAATACGGATGTTTTTGTTTAGGTCTTCGTTAGGTTATGGGTTGGCTGATACTTTAGCTGCATTTACAACTCAATTCAAAGCACAGAACGTAAAGCAAATTAAGGACACACGAGATTTACGTGGTTCTGTCAACGTCCACGGTGGTAGGGACTCTCCCTCTACCGAGACTATCCACTATACTTGTGAATACAGGTTACAATGGATGTCTTTAATTCTCTGTTCCTTTCACTATTGCAATTACTAAGCAAGTACAATACAAAGAGTGTCACTTACTGTGTCTACCCTTCTTCTAACTTGTCTTGCCTCTGTTGAATTGAAAGGCTGCTCCACTACTGCTTAGAAGTTCACCGCAACACTCTCTAACCTCTCTTGAAGAAGTCTGGAAATACGTTAAGTTCAATGCTTCGCCGAATTCTTTCTCTACGTTGTCTCACACAATTCCTGCTTTCACCGTCTTACGGTCTCACCTGTCTCCTTGTCTCACTATCTCACTGTCTCACAGCTTTACTGTTTCACGACCTGCCCTCACTTGTCCGTTTCACACCTCCTTTAGCCGTATCAGATTTTCTCCCTTTACTGCCGATCACTGTTCATCGGTCGTCAGGTTTCTCTCTCCTTCCACCGGTGGTGAGTTTCTCTTCATCTGTTTCATGGTTCTCTCTTTGTCATGTCGTTCATTTATCTCACGCCGTCGCAAATCTGTTGTCTGCTCTTCCGGTGGTGTCTCTCTCTTCGTCCGTCTCTCTCTGTCTCACTAGATTTCTCTCTCTTACCACCGAATTTCTCTCTCTCTCCTTCCCGTCGACTCCTTTGGTCTGGCCATCGGGTCTCTCTCTTCCAACGGCTGTGTTTTCTCTCTCTTGTGTTTTGGCCGACAATCTCTCTCTTCGTTCAGCCCGGTTGTCAACCGTCTTTCTCTCTCTTGACGGTTGTTCTTTGTCCAGCCCTACCGTCTCCTCTTTCTCTCTCCCTCCGTCGGGTTTCTTCTTTGTTGCCGTCAGTATATCTTCATTTAGCCCCCAATTTTTTCACTTGACGCTATTGTTCACGTCAGCTACTGTTCACGATGGCTGCACTGTTCACTCGATGGCTACTGTTCAGCTACTCTTTTCTTTTGCAGGTGGTGTTCTTCTGTGTAGGGTTTTGTATTTTGCCGTGTATTCAATTGTGTTGGCCTTTTTGTCTCTTCGGTTGAACGGTTTCTCTTGTATTTTCCGAACTCACTCTTTGTGTTTATGCCGTTCACCCTCTCTTCTTGCCGTGTATGCAATTGTGTTGGCCTTCCCCTAATTTTGTCTTCCAAGGTCTTCATATACTCTCTTCATGAAACCCTAATAGAGCTTACGCGGCGGATTTACGTTCTTGCCCCTCCAGGACTTACGCGGTAGATTTACGTTCTTGCCCTTCTATGTGAATTTACCTTTTTGCCCTTCCATGTGGCTTTACTTTCTTACACACTTAAACCTAGTTGACAACAATCACAACCAATACAAGGTTGTGGGAACAACAGTAGAAGACTTCAGTGGATGCAAGAGGTCCATTGCACATCTCAGAAAGCCCAATAACACGAGCTAGAGCTTCAATAGATGCAGGAGGTCCATTGCACATTTCAGAAGGCCCAATAACACAAGCTAGAGCCAAAAAAAATTGAAGAAGCACTAAATGGGCTGATTGAGAACATTCAGGCCAACCAAGCTTTAAATTATGCAAATTTAAGTTTGATAAAAAGTCCAGGCCTAATTAATATAATTGGAATACTTAATGGTCAGACTAAATAATAGCATTCGCTCCTAAATAGGAGTTTATTGTCTATGTTGGAATTGTCCATAGTTAGGAATTCCTTTAAAATAAGGATTTGTTTTAAGTAGAAATTTGTGCCTCTTTAAGATTACTATCTTAGCCTATAAATAGGCACCCCTTATAAGCTTTCGAAAATCAGACAACTTTAAGTGAAATAGAAAGTAAGGGTTTTTCTCCCTCAATTTTTTTGAGGACTAAAGAACTTATCAAGAGGTACTTCTTCTTGCGGCATTCCAATCAACTTATCACTCTCAATTCCTTTCTTTTCTGGAGTGTAGCATCCATATCCTTCTTAAATACCCTAGGTTTGTGTTCCTGCAAAAGGTGGGTCTAGGGTTTGTGATATTAAACTTTGGTTTAACTTTCCTGGTTGTTCTTTGATTCCTTGTATGTGTTGGGTCCCTAAGCCACATCTTTTTGGGGTTTTCTGCATCAATTTGTATCAAAGCCTAGTTCTAAATTAGGTTGACTCTACTCACTCTTCAATTTTCTACCTTATGATTTATTTATTTCTGTATAGTTTGTCTATTATGTGCATTACCATTCAAATGCATAAATCTATTTGTTTGCAATCCTTCTCTGCTTGCTTGTTTGTTTAAGCTCATAAACATGCTATTTTCAATTCCAATTATTATATCTAAGTATTCTACTATTTTTTTGTGTTGAGAAAAAAAAAACAAAGGAAGAAGAACAAAAGAAAGAGAACATCAAATTCAAGTTATTGATAAGTTTAATAGTTTGGTCATATTAGTCACAATAATAATAAAGTTTTCTTACTCAACTCCAATTCTACCATCTAGTTTTCTATTTTGTTACTCAAGTTTGTCCTCTAGGTTGTATTACACTTGTCTTGATTTTTGTGAGTTTAATTCATTAAATTCGTTTGCCTTGATATCCTTTTTCGTTTTTGATTCCTTGTTTTCCAATTTGTTCAATTCTATGCCATTTATCTTATTCTGTTCAAAATCAATACCCTTGATTTAAATTGTTTAGTTCTTTATAGAACTGAAAGGAGAAATCTAAGTAGTAAAAGGTAAGTGTGAAAGTTTATATAAAGAAAAAGCCATAAAAAGTGTAAACACGAGGGAGTGTGACATCATCTTTTGAGTGACAATGGAGTGTTCTGTGAGGTATCCTAATTATTTTGTGTAGAAGTAATACTATGACGTCTAAAGACAAAGGTGTAGCTCATAAGGGAGCTAGTGATGTGTCCTTCATGATCAAAGCTATGCAACAACAATTTGAGCACATGAATACCAAATTTGATGATATAAGGGAGAGGATGGAGGAATAAGCTAATACAATAGCAGAGTTACAAAGGAGGTATAGGGAATATGGGGCTCTTAAAGCAAGAAGATAGTTGAGATATGCTTATGACCATAAAGATGATGTAGAAAATGATGAATTTGATGATCAAACTACTGTGGTTAGAACTATTAACAATGGAAGGGATCAAAGAGAATTTGGGAGGTAAGGCACCTATGACCATAATTTGGGCAGTATTAAAATGACCATTCCTCCATTCCAAGGTAAAAATGATCCTAATGAATACCTAGAATGGGAGAAAAAGGTTGAATTGGTCTTTGACTGCCACAACTATTTCGAGGAGAAAAAGGTAAAGCTAGCTGCAATTGAATTTACTGATTATGCTATTATTTGGTGGGATCAACTTGTTTTGACTAGGAGAAGGAGTCATGAGCGGCCTATTGATACATGGGAAGAGATGAAGGCTATCATGAGGAAAAGGTTTATCCCTAATCATTATTACAGGGCGTTGTACCAAAGGCTGCAAGGGCTTACTCAAGGCACCAAAAGTATGGAGGACTACCATAAGGAGATGGAGATTACCCTGATTAGGGCAAATGTAGAAGAAGATAGAAAGGCAACCATGGCTTGATTTCTACAAGGGTTAAATAGGGACATAGCAAATGTGGTTGAATTGCAACACTATGTGGAATTAGAAGACATGGTGCACATGGCAATAAAAGTTGAAAGGCAACTTAAACGAAAGGGCTTCATACAATTTGGGCTGAATTCAGGTTCTACCTCATCTTGGAAGCCAAATTGGAGTAAAAGGGACAAGATGGCCAATTACAAGTCTAAAGCTGAGCTACCCAAGCACAAGAATGTGGGTTCTAGCAAGGAGACAGGTAATTTTAAATCCCAAACAAGTAGAAATAGAGATGTTAAATGTTTTAAGTGTTTGGGTAGGGGTCACATTGCATCTTAATGTCCAAATAAGCATGCAATGATCTTGAGAAGTAATGGTGATGATGAAACTGAAAGTGAATCAGATAATGATTCTGTGCCATCATCAGAGGGTGAAAGTGATGGGAATGAGTATCCGATTAACGGAGTAGCTTTCGTTACAAGGTGAGCATTAAAGGTGCAAGTAAAGGAAGAAAATGAGGTACAACGAGATAACATCTTTCAGACAAGGTGTCTCATCAAAGATAAGGTATGTAGTATGATTATTGATGGTGGGAGTTTGTTGTTCTCACAGCTTTGTATGGGTTGTAATTGTTGTCAACTAGGTTTAAGTGTGCAAGAAAGTAAAGCCACATGGAAGGAAAAGAACATAAATCTGTCGCGTAAACCCTATTAGGGTTCCATGGAAGAGTATATAAAGACCTTGGAAGACAAAACTAGGGTAAGGCCAACAAAATTGAATACACGGCAAATATACCATCGGAGAGCAGAACGGTGAAAATATACAACCAGTAGAGAGAGAAATCCGATGGTTAGAGAGAGAAATCTGATGGTAAGAGAGAGAAATCTGGCGGTAAGAAAGAGAAATCTGGCGGTAAGAGAAAGAAATCCAACGGTAAAAGAGAGAAATCTGACTGGACGGCAAGAGAGAGAGAAACGCGTCAACGGCAAAACAGCCGAAGTGTGGGTGGACGGAAAATAAATATATTGCCAAATCAAAGTGACAGTTGAAAGGGGGGTTGAACGAAGAACAGAGGTCGGAAAATTGAGCAAATTGGAGCAAACCGGCAGAAGGAAAGAATAACCCAACGGCCAAACAAGGAAAGCAGATACGACCAAAAGGGATACTACCGGCAAAATCAAGAAAGAGAGACTGATGAAGAGAGAGACACTACCAGAAGAGCAGACAGCAGATCTACGACGGCGTGAGACAAACGAACAACAAAGTAATGAGAGAACCGTGAACGACACACCACTGAAAGAGCAGACAGTAGATCTGCGATAGCATGAGACAAACGGACGACACGACAAAAGAGAGAAAACCGGTTGAAAAAGAGAAAACCAGAGACGGAAAAAGAAAGAGCCGATGGCAAAACAAGGGTGGACGAAGAAAAACAGACCACCGGCTAGAAGAAAACCAGAAACAGACAAGTGAGGGCAGGCCATGAAATAGTAAGACCGTGGAACCAGGAAACGGGTAAGACCGTGAGACAGTGAAAGCAAAAGCTGTATGAAACAACGTAGAGAAGGAATTCGGAGAACCACTGAAAGAACTCAATGTATTTTCAGATTTCTTCAAGAGAGGTTAGAGAGCATTGCGGTGAACTTCTAAGCGGCAGTGGAGCAGCCTTTCAATCCAACAAAGGCAAGACAAGCTAGAAGAAGGGTAGACACAGTAAGTGACACTTTTATATTGTACTTGCTTAGTAATTGCAATAGTGAAAGGAGCATAGGATTAAGACATCCATTGTAACTGGAATTCTCAAGTATAGTGGATAGTCTCGGTAAAGGAGAGTCCTTACCACCGTGGATGTACGTCACATTGACGGAACCACATAAATCTCGTGTGTCCTTAATTTGCTTTACATTCTGTGTTTTGAATTGAGTTGTGAACGCAGTTAAAGTATCAGCCAACCCATAACCTAACGAAAACCTAAACAAGAACATCCGTATTGTCTATTAGGTAAGGTGTCTGAAAGGTGACTTTGGGGACTATTGTGATTAGTAGGTAGTAATAGATCTACCTTAGTCGAGTCTAAGAAAAAGTTTGCTTTTGAGAAGAGGTTGAAGTTGTTCACTTACCTGCGAATTGCAAATTGTGATGATACTAATTCATCCCCCCTCTTAGTATCATAAACTAGTAGATCCTAGAGAGAAGTCGGGAACTTCAATTGGTATCAGAGCACAAGTTCACCAGTTTGAAGCTTAACTGCTTGGTGTACTAGTTTGAAGGGATCTGGAAGTTTGACTTGTTTAGCATACTGAGAAATGGAAGCCTTTACCAGTACTAGCACCATTTATAGCAAGAATGTTCGAATCTTCAACGGAACTAACTACCATATGTGGAGAGCAAGAATGCAAGTGGTATTTGCAACCATGGGCATGAACGTGGTGAAATGTGTACATGAGGGTTTTGTGGCTCCGGAAAAAGGTAAAGACCCAACCCCAAAGGAGTTAAGGCAGTTTGAGATAAATGGGAAGGCCTCAAATGTCATCATTTCAGCATTGACAGATGTTGAGTATGCTAAAGTTATGGATAGCAAATCTGCCAAAGAGATATGGGACAGATTGCAGAAAGTCTATGAAGGTGATGGCAGAATGAAGGAGGCTAAGCTTCAGGTGTTCAAGGAGAGATATGAATCTCTCAGAATGCAGAAGAATGAGACAATTCAAGAGTTCTACACTAGGGTTATTGACGTTGTAAACGATCTGAGAAGTCATGGGAAGAACAAGAAGGACTCATCGATTGTGAAGAAAATTTTTAGAATTCTACCTGAGAGGTTTGCCTCAAAGGTAACAGCCATAGAGGAGACTAGAGATCTTAATTTTATGTCTCTGCATGATCTCTAGTGCAATCTCATTGCATATGAGATGAGAATAAAGTCAGCTGAAAGCTCTGCAACAACAAAGGTATCAAAGGAGGCAGCTTTCAAAGCTATGAAACACTTGACGATAAAAAAAGAGGAAGAATCATCCAGTGAGGATGATGATGATGATGAGGAAGAAAGTGAAGGTGAAGTGTTGGCTTACTTCACAAGGAAATTCAAGAAGGGGTCTAAGAAGGAAAAAGGACAGTTGTCCTTGAGATGTTATCATTGTGGGTAGACTGGACACTTTGCTTCTCAGTGCAAAGTGAAACTTGATGATAAAGATGAGGATGGTGATAATGAGCCAAATTCAAGATGAAGAAGATCATCATTCAAATCAAAGAAGTCCAGTAAGAAGATTGTCAACCCACAAAAGAAAAAGAAAGGCTTATTCAAGAGTTATGTGAGTCAGATAAAAGAAGCTAATGAGGAGGAAGATGAAGAATCATCAGATGAGCAGGCCTTTATGGCATCAGCTCAAGGTGGTAGTTCAACCTCTGAAGAGGAAGAGGAGGTTGATGAAGAAGAACCAGATCTTGAAGCTGAGTTGGAAGCAGCTTCAAAAGAGATAATCAGAAGGGGCAGAACCATAAAAAGGTTGGAAGTTCACATAAAACAAGTTAAAGCAAAGTCTAAGAAAGCTGAAAGTCAAAAGGATGAAATAAAGGCTGAACATATTGACTTGAAGAGACGATTTGAAGAACATATCAAAATATATGAAGACCTTACAATAGAGCTTGGCTCAAGGACTTCAACAATTGAAGAAATGGAGATAGAGTTGCTGAAACTTCAGCAACAACTCAAAAGTAGCAATGAGAACTTGCAGAAGCTTGAAATGATAGGAGAAACAAGTTCTGCAAAAGGAGAGAAGAATGAAGAGAAAGTGCAGTAATCTGAGGCTGCATTGGCTAAAGAAAATAAGAATATGCTACAGAAGTTGAAAGAGAAGGTTGTGACTCAAAAGAAGATAGCTGAGAATAAAGAAGATCTGAAGAAGCAACCTAGGGTGGAAAACAAGAAGGAAGAAAAGAAAGTCAGACAGCATAGGGTTACAACTAAACAAAAGAAGGAGAAGAAGGTGACTGAAATGAAAGTCATACAAGCAAAGAAGCCAGCTACTTTGCCTACACAGCAAGTGATGAACAGAAGAAGACAAGCTGTGATCAAACCTAAGAAGAGGCAATTTCAAGGTCATTGCCTTTATTGTGGAGTTTGGGGTTATAAGGCGAGTAACTGCTGGTGGAGAAGGCCAGTATATGTCTCCAACTTGAGAAGATACGACGCTACATATAGGGGGAGACAATACAAAACTCAGAGGAGAACACCTGTTGTGAGTTCTTGCACATACTGTAAAAAGCAAGGACACACTGACAAGGATTGTTGGTAGAAGCTCAAACCAATGGTTTCAAAGAATAAGTTTGCTGTATTGGTAGACTTGGAGCAGTGTGAAAGGTGCGGGCAGGATGGCCATAATGCCAAGAGATGCATGACACTTCTCCCTGAGCAAGAGAAGACACTCAATGGCACAGTAAAAACAAGCGGTGCAGTCAAAGCTGAGAAAAAGGAGAAAGCTATCTTCCAACCAATTCAAAAGAAGGAATATATAGCAAAAAGGGAAGTGGCTAATATAGCTAAAATTGCACTAAAGGCTGATTACAAGGATAAGCAATGGATCCTTAATAGTAGATGTACTTCACACATGACAGGAGATAAGAGTAAATTATCAAAGATAAACAAGTCAAGAGAAGGCAGAGTCAAGTTTGGCAATGATGATTCACTCAACATCAGTGGTTAAGGGTCAATGAATATTGGAAAAGGAAAGCTGAAAGATGTTCTGCACGTTGAAGGACTCAGATATAATCCAGCATCTATCAGCTAACTATGCAACGACGACCACAAAGTGATATTCACAAAAACAGGTTGCCAAGTAAAGAGTAAAGAAGGCAATACTGTTGCAGCCAGGAAGAGAACAGTTGGAAACTTGTATGTGATTAATGAAGAAAGAGATCCTCTTGCAACTAAGACTGTGCAAGAAAGAAAGCCAAAGAAAATGTAGACCAGTGCTCATCAAGAAAATTAGATCATAGGTGACCCATCAGTAGGAGTTACAACAAGAAGAAAAATTGTGGAAGCTACTGCTTTACTCTCACAAGTTGAACCTAAATCTGTTGAAGAGGCTACACAAGATCTAACTAAATCTCTGTTCATAGAGCTGTTTGAAAAGCACATAATGAGTCTGTCTGTACGAATGCCTCCTCAAGCCTGAAGTTCATATGAATCCTTCATCTCTACTTTGCGAGTTTTTTAGATTTGTAGTTGGTTGGCAAAGGGCGAGAGAAGTAACAGTGCAGGGGGAGCTGTTAAGAAAGGGGGAGTTAAAACTACTGCATAGTGGCTTTTGTTATGAGGGTTGTCAATAATTACAAAGGGGGAGATTGTTGTTCCCACAGCCTTGTATGGGTTGTAATTGTTGTCAACAAGGTTTAAATGTGCAAGAAAGTAAAGCCACATGGAAGGGAAAGAAGGTAAAGCCACATAGAAGGGCAAGAACATAAATCCACATGAAGGGGCAAGAACGTAAATCCACCGCGTATGCCCTGGAAAGGCAAGAACGTAAATCCACCGTGTATGCCCTGGAAGGGCAAGAACGTAAATCTGCCGCGTAAACCCTATTAGGGTTTCATGGAAAAGTATATAAAGACCTTGGAAGACAAAACTAGGGTAAGGCCAACAAAATTGAATACACGGCAAATATACCATCGGAGAGCAGAACAATGAAAATATACAACTGGCAGAGGGAGAAATTCGACAGTAAGAGACAGAAATCCGACGGTAAGAGAGAGAAATCCAATTGGACGACAAGAGAAAGAGAAATGAGTCAACGGCAAAACGGCCAAAGTGTGGGTGGACGGAAAATAAATATACGGCCAAATCAGAGTGACGGTCGAAAGAGGGGCTGAACGAAGAACAGAGGTCAGAAAATTGAGCAAATCGAAGCAGACTGGATGAAGGAGAGAAAAACCCAACAGCCAAACAGGGAAAGCAAATACGGCCAAAAGGGATACCACCAGCAGAATCAAGAGAGAGAGACGGACGAAGAGAGAGACACCACCGAAAGAGCAGACAATAGATCTGTGATGGCGTGAGACAAACGAACGACATGGTAAGGAGAGAACCGTGAAACGGACGAAGAAAGAGACACCACCGGAAGAGCAGACAGCAGATCTGCGACGGTGTGAGACAAACAGACGACACGGCAAAGGAGAGAAAACCGGCTGAAAAAGAGAAAACCAGAGACAGAAAAAGAAAGAGCCGACGGCAGAACAAGGGTGGACGAAGAAAAACAGACCACCGGCCGGAAGAAAACCAGAAACAGACAGGTGAGGGCAGGCCGTGAAACAATAAAACCGTGGAACCAAGAAACGGGTGAGACTATGAGACAGTGAAAGTAGGAGCTATATGAAACAACGTAGAGAAGGAATTTGGCGAAGCATTGAAAGAACTCAACGTATTTCCAGATTTCTTCAAGAGAGTTTAGAGAGCATTGCGGTGAACTTTTGAGCGGCAGTGGAGCAGCCTTTCAATTCAATAGAGGCAAGACAAGCTAAAAAAAAGGTAGACACAGTAAGTAACACTCTTTGTATTGTACTTGCTTAGTAATTGCAATAGTGAAAGGAGCAGAGGATTAAGACATCCATTGTAACTAGAATTCTCAAGTATAGTGGATAGTCTCGATAAGGGAGAGTCCCTACCACCGTGGATGTACGTCACGTTGACGGAACCACGTAAATCTCATGTGTCCTTAATTTGCTTTACGTTCTGTGTTTTGAATTAAGTTATGAACGCAGCTAAAGTATCAGCCAACCCATAACCTAACAAAGACCTAAACAAGAACATCCGAATTGTTTATTAGGTAAGGTGTCTGAAAAGTGACTTTGGGGACTATTGTGATTAATAAGTAGCAATAGATCTACCTTAGTCAAGTCTGAGAAAGAGTTCATTTTTAAGAAGAGGTTGAAGTTGTTCACTTACCTGCGAATTACAAATTGTGGTGATACTGATTCACCCCCCCTCTCAGTATCACAAACTAATAGATCCTAGGGAGAAGTTGGGAACTTCAGAGTTGCACTAATGTTGCTAGCATGACTATGGTTGAGAAGCTAGATTTACCTACTATGAAGCATCCTAGGCCATATAAGCTTTAATGGTTGAATGAGAGTGGTGAAATTAAGGTAAATAAGCAAGTGCTTATATCATTTTCTATTGAAAGGTACCATGATGAAATTTTTTGTGATGTTGTACCTATACATGTGGGCCATATTCTATTAGGAAGACCATGGCAATTTAACAAACGAGTTATGCATGATGGCTTCAAGAATCGATACTTCTTTGTAATGAATAAAAAACCTGTCACTCTTATACCATTATCACCTCAACAAGCTTATGAGGATCAATTGAGGATTAAAAATAAGAGTGAACAGAAAAGAGAGATTGATAAAAAAAAAAAAAAAGAGAGGAGAAAACGTAAGGACATAAAGAAAGAGAAGAAAAGAGAAAGTCTCAATGCAAAAGAAAGTGATGTCAAAAAAGCATTCTATGCCAAACAACCTATGATCGTACTTTTGTATAAGGAGGCTTATTTTAACACTAACAAGTTTAACCCATCTTTGCCTAGTATTGTTATTGCTCTATTGCAGGAATTTAAAGACGTATTCCCTAACGATGTCCCATGTGGATTGCCATATAATAGAGGAATTTAGCATCAAATTGATTTCATCCCAGGTGCATCCATCCCTAATCGGTTAGCATATAAGAGTAATCCTGAGGAGACAAAGCAACTTCAAAGGCAAGTTGAGGAGCTTATTTCCAAAAGATATGTGAGGGAAAGCATAAGTCCATGTGCTGTTCCTATCTTACTTGTATCCAAAAAAGATGAGACTTAAAGGATGTGTGTTGATTGTCGAGCAATCATCAAAATCACTATAAAGTATCGTCGCCCTATACCTAGATTAGATGACATGTTGGACGAATTGCATGGTTCATATGTCTTTTCTAAGATTGATTTGAAAAGTGGATATCATCATATTAGGATAAGAGAGCAAGACAAATGGAAAACAGCTTTCAAAACTAAATACGATTTGTATGAATGGCTTGTTATGCCATTTGGTCTCACTAATACACCATGCACTTTTATGCGACTAATGAATCATGTTTTGCGTCCATTCATTGGTAAATTTATAGTTGTGTATTTTAATGATATTTTGGTATATAGTAAAACCTTAGAAGAATATCTTAATCATTTACGTTTTATTGTAAGTGTTTTACGTTCTAAGAAATTATATGCTAACTTACAAAAATGTTACTTTTGTACTAATTAGATCACATTTCTTGGTTATGTTGTCAATGCTAAAGGTGTTGAGGTTGAAAAGGAAAAAGTTAAAGCAATTTGAGACTGGCCTACACCTAAGTCAATTAGTAATATGCATAGCTTTTATGGTCTAACTAGTTTTTATAGACGCTTTCTTAAGGACTTTAGCACCATTGTTGCACCACTCACTGAGCTTATCAAAAAGAACATAAGTTTTAGGTGGGGTAGTGACCAAGACAAGGCTTTTAATTGCATCAAGGAAAAATTAAGTTCTGCACCCTTACTTGTTTTACCTAACTTTGCAAAAGCTTTCGAAATTAAGTGTGATGCTTTAGGTATTGGCATTAAAGCTGTTTTAATGCAAGAAAGGCGTCTAATTGCTTACTTTAGTGAAAAACTAAGTGGAGCAAGCCTTAATTATCCTACTTATGATAAAAAGATGTATGCATTAGTATAAGCTTTGGAGACATGGCAACATTACCTTTGGCCCAAGGAGTTTGTCATCCATACTGACTAGAAATCTTTGAAGTACTTAAAGGGACAAGGAAAGTTGAACAAAAGACATGCCAAGTAAATTGAATACATTAAGACCTTTCCTTACATCATCAAATATAAACAAGGTAAGGAAAATGTGGTAGCTGATGTATTATCTCGCAGGTATGCCCTTATTTCTACACTTACTGCAAACTTATTAGAATTTGAACATATTAAGGATTTATATGTGAATGATCCTGACTTTGCTAATGTGTATGGAGCATATAAGATGTCAACCTTTGAGAAGTTTTATAGGCATAAGGGTTTCTTATTTAGGGGAAATTGTTTATGCATGCCTATGAGTTCTTTGAGAGAGTTGGTTGTAAGAGAAGCTTATAAGGGTGGTCTAATGGGTCATTTTGGAGTTAGGAAAACCCTAGATGTCCTAAATGAACATTTCTTTTGGCCAGGCATGAAATGAGATGTTGAGAGGACAAGTGAGAAATGCATAACATGCAAACAAGCTAAATCTAGAGTTTTACCCCATGGCTTATATACCCCTTTACCCATACCTAGCCATTCCTGGGTTGATTTATCTATGGACTTCATACTAGGATTGCCACCAACAAAAAGGGGTAGGGATTCTGTATTTGTTGTTGTTGATAGATTTTCAAAGATGGCACACTTCATCACATGTCATAAAACTGATGATGCAAACAATGTGGCTGACTTATTCTTTAGAGAAGTAGTACATTTGTATGGCATGCCACGAAGCATTGTTTTAGACCAAGATACAAAGTTCTTAAGTTACTTTTGGAAGACTTTGTGGGGTAAGTTAGGTACTAAGCTATTGTTTTCAACTACTTGTCATCCACAAACTGATGGGCAGATTGAGGTGGTTAATCGAACTCTTTCTACTCTTTTACATGCTATTATTCGAACAAATTTGAAAACATGGGAACATTATTTACCACATGTCGAGTTTGGGTGTAATATGAGTGTTCATTCTGCTACTAGTTACTCTATATTTGAAATTGTATATGGTTTTAATCCATTAACTCCTTTAGATTTGGTACCTATACCTGTCAATGAGTATGCAAGCTTAGATGGCGAACGTAAGGCTAACATGATAAAAAAATTGCATGAGAAGGTACAACAACATATTGAAAAACGAACTAAGTAATACGCATCCCATGTCAACAAGGGACGAAAGAAAGTGGTGTTTGAACTTGGTGACTAGGTTTGGGTGCATATGCGCAAGGAATAGTTTCCAGCTCAGAGGCGTTCAAAGCTACAACCTAGAGAAGATGGTCCCTTTCAAGTTATAGCATGAATTAATGACAATGCTTATAAGTTGGACTTTCCCAATGAGTATAATATGAGTGCAACATTTAATGTTTCTGATCTTTCCCATTTTGATGTAAGTGATGATTCAGGGATGAATCCTTTTGAGGAGAGGGGGAATGATGAGAACCGTAGAAATGATGGGTGGAAGGCTTCAATGGATACAAGAGGTCCACCACACATTCCATAAGGCCCAATAACACGAGCTAGAGCTAAAAAGATTAAAGAAGTACTAAATGAGCTGATTAAGAACATTTAGGCCAACCAAGCTTTAAATTGTGCAAATTTAAGTTTGACAAAGAGTCCAGGTCTAATTAATATAATTGAAATACTTAATGGTCAGACTAAGTAATAGCATTTACTCTTAAATAGGAGTTTATTGTCTATGTTGAAATTTGTCCATAGTTAGGAATTCCTCCAAAATAAGGATTTGTCCTAAGTAGGAATTTGTATCTTTTTAGGATTGCTATCTTAGCCTATAAATAGGCACCCCTTGTAAGTTCTGGAAAATCAAACAACTTTGAGTGAAATAAAAAGCAAGGGTTTTTCTCTCTCGGTTCTTTTAAGGACTAAAGAACTTATCAAGAGGTACTTCTTCTTGTGGCGTTCCAATCGACTTATCACTCACAATTCCTTTCTTTTCTAGAGTGTGGCGTCCATATCCTTCTTAAATACCCTAGGTTCGTGTTACTTCGAAGGATGGGTCTACCGTTCGTGATATTAAACTCTGGTTTAGCTTTCCTGGTTGTTTTTTGATTCCTTGTGTGCGTTAGGTCCCTGAGCCACATCTTTTTGGAGTTTTCCGCATCATAGTTATCATAATGGTTTGATAGTATTAGAGCTTTCATGACCAAGTGATCATGTGTTCAAATCATTCTGCCTTAATTATTATGAGTTTTTAGTTTGTTATGAATTTATAATTTGTTCATACTTTAAGCCCAAGTGAGTCTAGTTTATTCACACTCTTAATTGAAGTAAGCTAGGCTTTTGCATGAAGGGGCGTGTTGGAGTATAAAATATAATTCATATCCTAAATCTCACCTAATAGCTTAAACTTTTAGATTTAGATAGAATGGTTTCTTAACACTTACATAGGATAACATATTATAATCCTTATCATTTATTCTAATCCCAAGTCCTAAATGGCAAAGATATTTTTTTCCATCATTCCACTCTTATCATATTGTTCTTTGGTTCTTCATTCATACCATACCATTAAAGTATAATTTATTTAGGACTTATTATCATACTTATTCTTGTCATAATAGAGATGATAATTATGGTAGCTTTTTTCTCCTTTCTTACCTTTTATGTGTTGAATAATATTTGACTTTAACACTATCTACTTTACCTTTACTTCCTTCATTTTAGTTCTATTTTTGTCCTTAATCAAGATATGCATAATAATATCCTTTAATGAGTGCTTTCTCTTGTATTTAAGTTGCTATTTGTAGTCATTTTAAAACTATGGAAACTTCTTGATGAAATAACTTGCTACATACTTTTATGGTAGCTTAATATTATCATTCTTCAAGTTGTCTAACAACTTATAATATTCATTGATTTAATCCTAAACACTTTTTCATCCATCGTCTAAAAATACAAATGGCTAGCAATAGTAAACATTTAAGTATCATCATCCTTGATCACATAGTTTTTTGTTTTAATCTTTTCTTATATTTCTTTGGCTTCCTTTGAAGAACATTAAACATCCAAAAGATGAGTAGAAAGTATATTAAGAATTATGTTACAACAAATGTTATTGGTTTGTTCCTAGATAAGAAGCATTTTATCATATTTTTCAAAACTAGATTTTGGTTTTGATTCAATTAAAATAAAAACAATTCCTAGAACATCTAAAGGAAATTTTTTTTTTAAAAAAAAGCATATTTTTATCAACATTTAAAATGTGAACATAGAAGCAAAAGGAACAAGTTGAATCTAGAAAGAAATGGAAAGAAATTGATTAGTTACACAAGTTGAAGTAAATTAATTAGTGGTTGAATTTATGATAGTAAAATATGAAACATCATTCTTAAGAGTATAAGAAAATATAAAAAGACAATGAATACAAATGCAAAGAAAAATAAACAAAATAGAAAAAATATAATGTCTCATTGTAAAACATGTTTAGTACTATTTTTAATAATAGTTTTTATCTCTATAATTAATGTCTCATTGTAACAATTTATAATGACTATCCTTTATGGATGTAATAAACTTTTTTACTAATATGCACTTTAAATAGTAAAACAAGAAAAATAGTACTAATCTAATTAGTTTAACAATTTTTAGCAAAACAAAAACAGAAAAAAAGGGAGAATATTTAAAGGTGCATATCTTTGAAAGAAGAAGAATAGTAAAAATTAAAAATACTAACTAGTGTTCTATTGTTGTAATAACTAGTTTTTTAACAATTAAAATAACTAATTTGATTAATAAAATTTGAAAAATCTCAAAAAATTGGATTTAATATGATTTTATTGAATTAGTCTTCCTTTATGGGACTTAGGTTAGATCATTTACTTACGTATAAATTTATTTTAGATCTCTTTATTTTAAGAAATATATGACAAATAATATTTTATAAATAAATATAATAAGAAATCAACATAAGATATAAATATTTTAAAATATATATTTTCTAATATATGTATAGTAATTATTTATTTACTTGAAAATATTAAAATATGCATTCCATATAATCAGTTATTCCTTATATAATTGTTTGTGCTTTTTTGCTTCTTTTATATACCTTTTTGCATTACTTGCTTAAATTAGTTGTAATAATCATTCAAATATTGTACTAATTTTTTATTTTTAGTATAACACTAACCAACATAATTTAATTATTTTTATGATCTAAATTTTCATTTAAATTTTATTAATATTATAATATGTACTATTACTTAATACTATGCACTTGGTTCAAAGTACACGTTATTGGTACTATAAATTTTTATTTTTGAATTTTGAAATAAGTTGCCTCTTAAAAAAAAATAAATTGAGGAAGTCTTAATGAGAATATAACTATTTATATAAAATGATTCATTATATAAATGTTATAAAGAGCACATTCTAAAATTGAATTTATTTTATATTATATTATTTGTAATTTTTATTATATATTATAATAATAAATTAAAAAATAAAAATATACTATTCACAATCTTAATAGTGTAAAGTGTAGGTTTACATTCAAGGCATATCAATATAACATTTAAGACATATCAATATAATTGCATTCATTTAATTTTTTTTTTTTTTTTGCAAAAATTTGAAGTTAGTCGGGTATAACTTTTTTTTTTCATTTTTTTTGACACCCCAAATTAATATGCCAGATATTTGAAAAATATACCACATCAACACGTAAACTTTTGTATCGGCCATGTGATTTTGCTTTGTTCTGACAAAACTAAGTACACAAAGCCTTTGGTGGGATCCCAACACAACACATGCAAATAAATTTCATTGTTGGAAATATCTACGTAATGGAGAGGATCATATGTATGAAAATGTATGGTTGGAGAGTTGCTTCTTGTTAAATGCATATCCAAGTTCGCTTGCAGGGTTCCAACATAATTATTCCTCAGAAAGGTAAAAGAAAATAAAATTCAAAACAGCATAAAAAAAAAAGGCCTCGAAACGCACAAGCACACGCACGCGTAACACAACAAAAGCAAGTAATGCATGAAAACGTCGCAACGTTAGAATTTTCTGTGAAACTCTTGTTTCGAAAAAAAAAAAAA
>CM038606.1:6113353-6287930 GCA_021533255.1 Ceriops tagal | reverse complement strand
AAAAAAAAAAAAAGAAAAGAAAAAATTATTTTTACTTTCCATTTCATTTCATTTGGGTTCTCGAAAATTAAACATACTAAAGTGGAAATCATTTTCTTTGATCCATTTTGCCCAGAAACCACATGAGGTAGCATACGATATGCGAAGTAAAAACAAACAGAACAAAGGAAAAAGGAAAAAGATCGGGAGAGATGCCTGGAGGGAGAGACTTGAAGACGCCGCCATAAACACGACTAAGACGGGAAGCAGAAGCAGAGAGAGGACGAACAGCTTTGAGAACGTGAGAGAATGAAATTGATTGCATTTTGATTTTTTTTTTTTTTCTATTATGCTTTCCCTCTCCTGCGCTCAGGGTTTTTTAAGTTTTTGAGCGTCGCTCGGTCGGGGTTTGAGGTTTGGTTTTAGGGTTTTGGGTAAAAAACTATATATTTGAGGTTTTTATTTAAACTATAAATTATGATTTTGAAAAAGGAAGATATATAGCCTCTTATCTTATGTTTAATACACAAAAAAATTGTCCAAAATGTCAGCTACCTTTGCTTTGATGCGATTTGGCATGTTTATTTACAGTCTCATCCAAAAAAAAAAAACAAAGAAGAAGAAGAAAAAACAACATAATATGTGCAATCAAATTTTTAGTAAATCCAGCAATAAAAGACATAACGCAAATAATACTTTTTGATTCGTTCGTCACATATCCATATGTGGAATCATGAACCTCTCAAGACACAACACCTCCAACAACAGTTGTTGGGATCACTGAGACACGTAAAAGTTAGTTTTTGCCTACCCCATGCGGTGCCCTTTAAAAATTTTCATCCTCTTGTGCGTCATCTGCACTTAAGAGATGATTAAGTGCCACTCTTGCCCTTTTAGGTTCCGACGAGGCTTCCTTGTCATTCTCTTCTCCACCCTTCCTTTTAACATTATCGTTCTGCCTTTCTTCATAACGCTCAACACTATTGGTTTCTTCCTTGAACGCCTCTGCCTTGTCTTGCAGTGATGGCATTGGAGCTAATTGGTCAGCTTTCTCTTGTCCAGTTGCAATGACTTCCTTGTGTGCTTGTTCACAATCTTTCAGGAATAAGCGGATTTCTTTATTTGTTGCAAGATCGCGAGGAGTCTTTCCTGCCTTCGTCTTGACAGTTGGAGAAGCACCTTTCTTCACCAAGTACTTGACTAGCTCCAGGTTGGAAGCTTGAGCAGCATAGTGAAGTGCAGTTAGTCCCTTTCGAGTGGAAGCTTTAACGGAGACACCAGAGGAGAGCAGAGTCCGGACAACTTCCAAATGAGCCTTTTGGGAAGCAAAGTGAATTGCCCCCATGTCATCCATGGCAGCAGCACCAACATCAGCCTTATGCTTGCAGAGGCAGCTTACCACCTGTGAGTGCCCTGCCCACGCTGCTAAATGCAATCTATAGGGGGTGTCAAGAAAATTTAAACTTGGTGATGTCAATTAACTTTAAAAGCCAAGCACGCAACAGACAGAAGAAGGAGGACATGCATGCAAGCTAACTGGCAGTCCCTTTTTAAGGATAACTTAAACAACATCCCAAGAATGGACAGCTGTCAATAACATTTATTTACAATGGACAACAGTCCCTGTTGAAGTTGAGAAGAAAGAAGAGTTGTGAAAACCAGAGGGTTCAGGAATATTTCTGCACTGTCAGTGAGAACCCAAAAGGCAGGATGACAGATGATCCTGTGTTTCATAGTAAACCATAAACACAAACTTGTCACCCATGACATGTGGACAATTAACAGTGCCACCAATGAAAATGCAAACCACTGGCACAGCATTACAAATGAACATTGGAAATAGCATAGCATGACAACACATAATTGAATTCTTATCAAACTTATAATTGCAGATTTAGGTGTAAACATAGTCCAAGTTGATGTAGTCTTAAGCCTCAAGACAGCAATATACTAGAAAATTTTAAGCACAGTCACCCCAATCACCACCTACTCCAACATGCTAAAAGACAACACAATTTGTAGGCTCATCACTACAACTTACTATGTTTCATGTGTATTATTAAACATTTAAAAGAGGTCATCAACCAGGCTGTTGTTGAAATTCAAGTGCTTAATTCCCTCCTTTATGTGCATTAATATCTCAGAAGGAAAGAACTGAAATTTACATGATAGGAATGTACAAAAGCTAGACCACTTACAGGAAAGAGTTCAACAAAATCTATGGCAATTCAAGCATCGACCCTGTACAAGCATATGAAACTCAGATGACTGAAAAGCGAAGCCCTTGACAGCCCTGCTGTCCAGTTAGATATCTCTAAACCAGCCAAAAGAAAGAGACAGACGAACAAGAATAACAGATAACCAACCATCAAAGACTAAAAGTCCATGCCCACAGCTAAACCGGGCAGAAATCATTACTGCCAAACATAACGCCTTCACATCCATACACCAGCACCCAAACTTCTAGTTCTACTCCAGCTGTAATATAGAAGCCAGTCATTTCTGGACCTTTATGAAGGAAAACATCTATAGATTGATATTTTCTTCTTTTTTTTTTTTTCCCCTTATTCCAAAGAATGAGGAACAGCTTTTGTAGCTAAACACTGGCAGCCAGGCCTAAAAGCTAGGAACCTGTCCTGCCACCACTGCTGCCACCACCACCACCTCTATGGCCATCACTGCCCCCTCCATGACCACCACCAACAACAAAAACATTCACAATAATATATTCATTACTTTTTTTTTTTATGGGTAAAACTAAAAACTGGAACAAAAGGATTTCACCACGAGCAAGCAGGGACGACAAAGATCAGGCCAAATGAAAACTACCCCAAAAAAGAATAGTATATATACACACACTTAAAGAGGATACGGAGTTCTGGAGTGCTTATCTCTGGAGTTAACAGCCAAAGGATTAGAGCTGAGAATTGACTGAACGGCAATCAAATCGCCACTCCTGGCTGCAGCGTGAAGATCTCCTTCTCCTTTCCCTCCTCCTCCTCCTCCTCCTCTCCTCATTCTTCTACTTTCTTACTTCCTTCTTCCCAAAACCCCAACCCTCCTTGGCTTTTTGCTGCCCTCCCTCTTTGACTGAATTCATTGTTTTGAATTTTAGGGGTAATGTTAGGATGATATTTCCAGGGTTTTCCATCGATATATCACCATAATAAGAATAATAAGATGATAACATGAAGCTGAAGAAACGATAATATCAAATAATCGTCTCTTCCCCCAACCCACACAGACCCCAATCAGAAATGGAAACGTGTCTCCGTGTGTGTGCGTGTCCATGAAAAAGAGCGAGAGAGAGAGAGAGAGAGAGAGAGAGAGAGAGAGAGAGAAGGAGAAACAGCGAGAAGGGGAGGGAGCGAACTTACTTTACTTTTGTTAGAACTGAGAAGTTGAGAGGCAAAGCCAGGCGAAGCGCGACACAGAAGAGAGTCCTGAAGAAGAAGAAGAAGAAGAAGAAGAAGAAGAAGAAGAAAACGCTACCGTTTTGTATTTTTTTTTTTTAATCTGTTTTTCTTTTTGCTGCCAAAAAAAAAAGTTAAAAACAAAAAGAAAATAATAATAAATAATAAATAATAGTGCTTTTTTTAAGTCCTAAAGATTAAAAAAGCGTCGTTTTGACTTTTCAGGAGGGCGTCTAACTGGTTTGTGTGCTGCGCCCCCGCAAGATATTGGAACGTTTAACTCGAATCCCAGCCCCCTATTTGTCTAAATAACCAGTATTACATCCGCGTAGATTTATTATATCTATTAAGTAGTATTAAAAAAATATGTGTATTATTTACATAAAAAATTGATTTATGAATACCTATTTTTAAAAAATAATAAATGAATTTAAGGATTAATTTTTTCTTTAAAAATACAAGAAGAAAAAAAAACTTAAATTATGATTATTTTTATTTTTTTAAAAAAAGTAACTTTAAAAATATTTTTTCTCAAAAAAAAAAAAAAGAAGATTATTGAATTATATTTTCTCTTTCTATAAACATTATTTTTCTTCTTTTTTTTTTGTTTTCCTTAATTAAGAGTATTTGTATTATGCATATTTTAGACATATACAAAAAATCATGAATATAAAATGAGTAAATTGTAATACGTATTAAATCATAATTGAACACATTTAATAAATCAAATACAAGTTAAAATTTTAATTCTATTAGAATGCTAAAAAAATTACTAACCAATAAGTATATTAATTTTAAATATTACAAATTGTGAAAATTAACTAAGGAAACTATAAATTAAATTAAATATTTAAATATTAATAAAATTAAGTAAATGTTATCATACAAGTATTTCATTAATTTTATACTAACTTCTATAATACTAATATATTAGTATTAAACCTATATAATACACAAATTTAAGATATTTATAGAGAAATATAATATAAGGTGCATACAAAAAGCCAAAAACTATAAGCTTATATATAAACATATTGACCATTTGAAGGTAAACAAGTATTTATATATTGATTTTGCTAGTTGTATAGACAATAAAAAATCTATCACTAGATATATTTTTATACTTACTAAAAGTGTTGTATCTTAGATAAGTATCAAATAGACTATTATTACCTCTTTTACTATAAAATCATAATTCATTATGTACCATAAGACTATAGTACAAGCTTTATGGTTAAGGAATTTTATTATAAAATTGCAAATTATGGATTTTATTTCTAAGCCACAAAAGTTATACTATGATAATTCAGTTGTAGTATTCTTTTTAAAAAATAAAAAAAGTGAAAGTTAAAATAAGTATATTAATTTAAAGTATTTAATTATTAAAGATCATGTTAAAAAGTAAGTAATTGTAATAGAGTATATTATACTTAACTCATGGTTTATAATTAAAGGATTGATAGGTAAAATATCTAAAGATCATGTTTAGTATACAAGATTTGTTAGTTCTATTTAAGTTTTATTTTAGATTATATTATTTAATGTTTTGGTATTTTTAAGAATTTTTTAATAATTTACAAATAAAATTTTATTTTGTCCACATAAAATTTATTTAGAACTAAAATGAATTAAGATATATAGTTTTTTTTGTTTAATAAAGTCTTGTTTTGATAAAATATTTAATTAGAAATATTTTAAAAGTATTGCATAACTGTCATAATCTATGTATAGAAACTTTTAGTCATTCGAAATACAATTTTAAACTAAATGACATGCTAATATATGTAATGACCATTAATAAGAATATCATCTATTTATAATCATATGTGTTAAGTGAAAAAATGTTAAAATAATATTTAAGGTGACTTATATAATTAGAGATAAATATGAAAATATTTATTTCTTTAAATAATAATTACTTAATTATCATAATAGTTAATTTGTTTTTAAATTAATTACAACTACTTATTTCGATGGAAGAAGCTAAATAAAAATTAATAATTGACATGGTTTCTAACTTAACTTATAAAAGATAAGTGTGTAAACCATTAATATATGTATTTGAAAAATATCAAGTTATAAATTAGAAGACTTAGTCAGCATCATAAAATTTTATCTTAGTAATCATAACTTTATATTTATTAATTATTAATTAATATAACTAAAAGTACATGTTTCATTAAATTTATTTTGATTCATGAATAATTATTTTCTAATATATAAGTTACAAAGTGAGTGTAAAAAATATAAGATCATTAATTTTTTTAATTGGATCTAATTGAAATTCAAAGTTAAAATTTTTAAATTTTTAAAATGACTCTGATACTAATAAGATATAATTTACTAGTAACATAAAATTAATGATTAAGAAGAATTTTCGGTGAAATGTAATTTATTACTTTTGTATTATAAATTGTAGCCAGTTTAATTTTGTGGTTTTGGGATTCCTATAATTTAAAAAATAATAATTATAATTATAATTATAAAATTACAAATCATATCCAATAATTTCTCAATCATTTTGGTTCGATTTTAGTCGAAGAAGATGCAATATAAGATAAGCTGAATTTGGACGTTGAAACGCTGGCTCAGTTCTACGGCCAGGCTTATAGAGTTAAACGAAAGGTTGTGCCAGCCCACCCAAGCCCATCTTCACCCTCATTTCTTGGTCCTTTTCTCCAATTTTTGACATTAAAAAGGAATAGGAAAAAAATAAAATAAAATTCGAAACAAAAAAAAAAGGGAGAAAAGGAAAGGGTCATTTTGGTCCTTCCATCCTTACCCAAATCTCGTTCTGTCTTTGGCCGTGACGCTGCCTGTGACTGACTTGTGTTTTTCGGTTTGGGTGGTGAACAGAAGATGGAAGCGCTGTCCCTTTGCACCGCCGCTGCCTCCGCCGTGAGCCCACGCTTGTGCTCGGAATCATCCTCCGTAAAAGGAGCCAACAACAAACGGTACCCAACTCTTTCTTTATTAAATTCCAGCACCCCTATCCATTTCCCGTCCCTCAAGTCTTCCAACACCCTAGCTTGCCAACCGTTGTCCTCGTCCGCCCCACAGACGCCGGCAACCGCCACGAGGGGCGCCGAGGCAGACGCCATGGGACTCTTGCTAAAAGAAAGGATTGTTTTCTTGGGGAACAACATCGACGACTTCGTGGCGGACGCTACCATAAGTCAGCTGTTGCTGCTGGATGCTCAGGACCCAACCAAGGACATCCGCCTCTTCATTAATTGCCCTGGTGGCTCTCTCAGGTCCCCCAAATTGCCCAATCCATTCTCCCATTTGCTTTTTCCTTTTCACTTCTCTTTCTCTCTATCCACATTATATTTTATATTTGTGTAGTTGAACTAATTTGATTCAAAGGAGGAGCCTGCCTTTAAAGCCTAGCCCAAAATTTTGCTGGTTTTTTGTTTTGTTTTTTTTTCCCCTTTATTTAACGAACACGCTGTGATTTGGGGGATAAAACTTAAGAGGAAGTGACATGGAAGGTGCTAAACCAGAGCTCCAGAGAATGGAATTTGTGGCTTTGTAAAGCTTAGCCACAATTAGATTAGTTACTTGGCTCCATAGCTTCATTCCATTCATGCAGGATAATGGTGGACGTGTTAGGCCCAACCAGTTGGTTTAGACTGACTAATGCGTGGAAGGGTATGATGTATCTTGAAATTTATGTTATGCACTTGCAACTCAAGGGGACCTTCTATTTAATTACTTCCTTCACATGGCTGAAAAAAGAAACTATACACTAATGGTCAAAGATCAAAATGGACTTGAACCAATCTCTACAAAACAAATATGACGACTTCTAATTTAGCAAATGTCGTTCCCTACAATGAAGATTTTGGGTTTATGTCAAGAATATTCTGATAATTGTTGTGCTTTTGGGGTAGAAACTACAAGTTTTCTGGGAAAATCATGCAGGTTAAAACAACTCTCATATAAAAGGTGACAACATTGCCAGGAAATTTGATGTTCTTGTGCCTCAAATCATTTACTAGTATTCTTTCTACACTGTATATGAGTTGTTTGCATTTCTCTTCTTTCGATTAGAAAACAATAAATTAATTTGGTGATCTGTTTAGTTCATGGCTTTTTGGGTAGTTTCACATTGGCCTGAGGATGTAGTATACATATTAACATTTGCTTTTTGTACTTGGATTTTGAAATTATGCAATGCATGCTCATATGTTTCCTGAATAATGCAGTCATCTGGGAGAGTTGACATTGAAACACACGCATATGATCACAGTTCTTTCTGCCTTTGCTCATTTAACTTCTTTTCTAAATCCAACAACACTGTGCGGCTCCATTATGAGTGCACTAGTTTAATATCATGTGGATGAGGTCCACACTGCTTCTTATATGGGACTTATGTCTAAAGTGATAGAAATTCAGTTGTCAGATTGGTTAGGCGCCTTTGATAAAATCTTTTCAAACAGGGCAGGGGTTAGTATAAGCAGAAGTCATTAATATGATGACTATCTACTACTAATGATGGTGCATATAGATTCATATACAAAGTCCTTGATCATGATATTAAGGTGTTACATTTTCCAGAAAACATGAACCATGAGTATTAAGTGATTTCAGTTTATGAGCAGTGCTGTCTATCTGTTTAGTACTGCAACTTCATATTTCCCATATCGTGCATCAAGTCAACAAGTAACATACATTGGAGCAAATCTACACTCACAAATTTTTTGTCTCCATGTGTAAAGCTGCCGATGTGGCAGTAGAAAAATATCATTTGTTTATCCAAGTGAGCTGTACCTCATCACAAACTTGACCTCATAAGGTCATTTGATTAATGGGTCTATTCATGGGATGTCTCAAGCTCAAAAGTCAAAGCCATCTTTCCTGCATGAATTTGTGCAAAGTGTAGGGCACAAAAGTGAACCTTACCCTTAATTCGTTGGGCTTATTACACTAATAGGTAATCTGTGGAAATGCAGGAAATTTTTTTATTTTGGTCTTCACTGCAGACTGCTTTGTGCATTCTTTTGTTTCATGTCATTTATAAATTCTAGAAATAACCTTTTAAGAAAATATTTTGTGGTGGAATTTCATTATTGAACAACCTTGCTTTTTGTCATTTTATTCATTTTCGCTTCTTGATGTGATAAGGTCTAATGTAGTAACAAGATAGCCTGTTTTCTTGCATTTTTGTGCTTTGCTATTCCATTTCCAGTCTAATTTTACCATTATTATTTTAGTGCTACCCTGGCGATCTATGATGTAGTGCAGCTTGTGAGGGCTGATGTTTCAACTGTAGCCCTTGGGATTTCAGCATCAACGGCTTCCATAATCCTTGGTGGTGGCACAAAAGGCAAGCGCTTCGCAATGCCAAATACACGAATAATGATTCATCAACCTCTGGGAGGCGCAAGTGGGCAAGCAATAGACGTTGAGATTCAAGCACAAGAAATCATGCATAACAAGAATAATTTTGTCAGAATTATTTCAGGTTTCACTGGTCGCAGTGTAGAACAAGTCCAGAAGGATATTGATCGGGATCGTTACATGTCTCCAATTGAAGCAGTTGAATATGGCATAATTGATGGAGTCATTGATAGGGATAGCATAATACCTTTGGCTCCTGTGCCAGAGAGAGTGAAACCCACTCTGAATTATGAGGAAATGCGCCAAGATCCAATGAAATTCTTAACCCCAGATGTTCCTGATGATGAGGTATACTAGCTTCAGCTTATTGTTCGGGCTTAAGTCTTGCGTTTGCACCATTAAAAATGTTTAGCTGTACGAGACTTTGTTTTCAAAGCTTGGAAACAGATTTAAGAATGAATTTGATGTCTTGTCCCAAAATTTCTTGTCAAAAACATAGCAATTTTGATGAGACAATTTTCTGGCACAAAAAAAAAGAAGAGGAAAGCATCCTTCCGGACGTTATTTTACGATTCATTCTAAGATTCTCAGACTTCAAATTAGCTCTCTGTGCCAAAGTACACGTAATCCAATATCATTGATTACCCTATCGTTGCTTACTTGATGATCCAATCACCCGGGCGTTTATAGGAGCATTATTCAGAGGTCTGGCACTGGGGAATGTACTGGGGACCTCTAAGAGCTGCAAATATAACGGGGATATATCGATCGCAGCAAAACAACACACATGTTGTACCTTGTGTGACGGTACTATTACCTCTTTCCTGTGCAATGCTCATATTTATATAGTTAAAAATTTCTTTCTTTCCGATGTAAGAGTCGGATCATAACTAAAGATCTACTCATTGTTCTTGATATACCCGTTACACTAAGCAGTAGACTGTTGACTAGCAGGGATGTAGCTTTAGGGAGCTTTTATGATCTGGTGGAGCACAACTTATGTTGCGGCATATATATCAGTTACCTCCGGGCTGCATGCTATAGGTATCAGTTATTGGACGTTGAGAAGATCGAGCATATAATATTTATAAGAAATTTATGAGAAATCTTTGTGGAATTTCTAATAAGACTTTTTTAAAAAAGGGTCGCCAAAAGTGTAATTAAAAAATTATGCATAGGCGTGATGTTGCCCCTCTCGTGGCCTCCAATGGCTAGCTTACAAAAATCTCTTATTTTGGGTGTTTTTTGTTTTTTTTTTTTTTACATTATTGCTGCCGTTTGAAAAATGTAGAAAAAAAAAAGGCAATAATTGACTATCGAGTATTTTAGGATGTCACCATCCATAACCTAATGAAAGCCAAGAACATTGCCGGCATGTATTATTCTGTTTGTTTGCCAATCACTTGTTTCTAAAAGCTCAACTCGGCTATTTATCTTCAATATTCTTTGCACAATTTCTTTTCTTTTTTTTTTTTTTTAATGTTGTGGGTGGTTTTCCACATTCGTTTTTTTATTTTTTTTCAAATGGTATGTGAGTTATCTTTCTTGTGGTACGTTTTCACTTCATCCAACGACTCCATAAAATAGGCCGTATTGTGCTAGGCACAACCTGTTTTTTAAAATTTTAGATTTTTTTTTGGTGTCGTGTGAAGCTATTATTCATTTTTTTATTGCATAGTTTCGCGTCATATTTTAAAATTTAAACAACACGGCCGCAGGCTCCAGAACTATGGAATTATGTTGTGCTGAGCCTTAATTATATTTAAATCGTATGTAGATACTATATTTATAAAAAAAAAGTAACTTTATAAATAAATAAATAAATATGCAAAATAAATATATAATTTAAGCCAAAGAGTAAAAAAAATAGTGAGGATTTTGAATTTTAAAAAGAAAATAAAACACAAGAAAATATTTTTATATAAAATTTTATTAACAAAATTTAAATATAAAGTAAAATCATGCATATTAATTACTTTCTTCATCTTTAGTCGTTGAAGTGTTGTATTTCTTTTTTAATTGTTTGATTATATAAATTAGCATGTAGATTTTTGTTGTTATAATTCTTTAATTTATTCACTAAACAAAAATTTTCCAAATATTATTTTGCAACAATGATAAGATACAAAGACATTTTTATTGAAAATTTTACTTATTTTGTGACACATTTTATAGTATAATTAGGAATCAAACTAAAACATCTATTTCAATAAAGAGATCAATCAATAAATCAAAATAAACTTCAACTTTATTCAGTATAGTTTCATATTTTTTTTTTTATTTTTTTAACTAGATAATAAAAGATCTCTTTGCCATGTACTTTCTAATTTTTTGTTTAAAATATGAAAATGCTTTTTTAACAAAAGTGGATGATATTTTTTGTTTTTTTGTTTTCAAGTAATACTCTTTACTCTATTTACTTTTGTATTTTTTTTAATCCAATTTTTTTAATATTTCCTTATATTTTCTATCTTTTTTTTTGTTTTACTTTTTCTTATCTTTCTCCATACGTTACATTTTCTCTCTTAACTCTCTCTACTCTCTCTTTTCTCTTACACAATCTTTTCTCTCTCCATCCATGTCTTTATATTCTCTTTCAACATATTCTTTTTATTTTCTCCTATAACTTTTCTCCCTACTTTTTCTCTCTTAGCATTTTTTTTCATCTATTTTCTCTTCATACTTTCACTCTTTAGTCTCTTTCCCTCTATTTTCATTCTTTACTCTCTATAGTCACTTTATAATCATTCCATTTTCTTTATACTTACTTTCTTTAAACTCTTTCTCAACACTTTCTCTTTATATGTTATACATTAATTTTCTCCACTATCTTTTTTATTTTTATTTTTAGGATATCATAGCAAAGTTTTACTCATTGGCATTTAAGGTAAACTTATACCGCCCTAAAAACTATATACCTACTTAGACTAAATCGGCTTATATGTCTCTCCCAAAGTGAAAAAATTATGCCAAAGAACAACCAATATTCAATCATAAACTTTATTCTAAGCTAATAACTTGCCTGACATATTCCTTATAGATCACTTACATCTTGAATGCCTATGCATTGCCTTCTCAACTGTACCACATCTTATTCTAATTAATCAAATTACTTGATACATTATCTGATATGAACTCCAATTATATGTAAACGGAACCCAACACCAATGTTAGTATAAAATCGTTCTAACAAAGGTTAAGGGATTTGGAGTTCTAACTCAATGATTATAAACAACTAAGAATCATAAGTATTAGATTCAAACGTCACTCTTAACAACAACAATGTTGGAGATGATAAGTCTATTGAACCAACACACTCAAGTATGAAAGTTCATAATTAGTTCTCAAAGAACCAAAGAAATAGCTCATACACTCGTGAAAATAGGTCCCCCCCTCCAGCTACCCTTTTTGCCCTTTTATATGCTAAACCCCAAAACCCTAGCTAATAAGATGGGCTTATTAAGGAAATTCGTCCAACCCACTAAATAATAATAAAAATCCATGAAAATAACCCATTAAGATGTTGGAATTCATTCAACCCACTACATAACAATATAACCCATGAAAATAATCCATTCAAATGCCCAAACATGGGCTCCCAAATCTAACTTCCTTCCTAAAGCCATGGTTTTCAAATTCCTCCACAGATGACACATTTGCAAGCCCTGGTGAAGCCTCCATCATCTAGCAACTTCTTGATAGTAAATGTTGCATAACAAGTTATTAAGAGCTTCCTTTATTTTCTTTGACCTTGCCCTTGTCATTAGTCCTCTAAGGTTTTGCAAAGTATCAACTCCCTTGTTGATTTAAGCTAATACAATATGGCTTCCATCATTATCTATCTCTTCAATTGCTCCTAGCCCTAGCAACATGCCAAGTTATCAAACCTTCTTCAACTTCATTCCCATAATTTGATTTCTAAAGTAAATCTACCCATCAAACACTTAGATATAATCAAATATGCCTCCTTATTTAAACTTCCTTTGATGCAAAATGAAAACACAGAAATAAGATATTAAAAATTAACATTTGATTGAACCTTTTAAGAATTTTTAGAATTTACCAAAGAAAATAAATATTTTTAAAAAAAGAATTTTTGCTGATAATTCATTTGATGAGTCATAGCTTGATTACAAAACCTAAAGTCCTATTTATAATAATTTATAGACTTAGTGATCAAGTAAGCTTATTAACTAAGTAAAAATTAGAAAGGAAAGTAAAATCTAGCAATTACATATTTGCCTTATAAAGAATATTTAATGACTTAGAATTAAAACTCAAAATAAGCCTATAATACTTTAAAACAAATAAATAAATTATAACATCATAATAATTAAAATTGTAATATAATTCATAAAATGTTAGAAAACAATCTTCATGACATGTGTTAGATCAAAACCCTTTATTAAAAAAAAATTATTCTTAAGTTAACAATAAAGAATTAATGTTTTCTGTCATAAGAACATATACTTTGAATAAATTAATGCCTTCAACATACTTGAAAAATTTCTCTTGCCATCAACAACACTAACCAATATGGAAACCAAATAAAAACTTTTCTTAACTTAATTGTTCACTCTAATAAAATCAAAAAATTCTATAAATTAAGAATTATAGGATCTTGAGATCTATGGGTTACGAGATTATCCTTTAAAGTGATATAATTAAGAATGATACTATAATTGCTTGGTCATTAAAATCAATTTTTAAACTTGTATTCATAATTTTAATAGGTAGAAGATAAGAATTAAATCATATTTTGGTCGATTTTAAAATCTTGCTGAATATATCATTACTATAAAATTTAGGTATTGATAAATTTCTTACATTTACTTATAATTAAAAATTTGGCTTATTAGATCTAAATTGATAGTATTAAATATCATTATACTAATTAGGAGTACAATATTGAAATTTTAAATATGCAAGTTTCATTTTTTTTCTCTTTAGGAACATTATTTTATTTAAAGTAAACCTTAAGTTTAGTTAATCATTTTGTAAAATCTTTGATGAAGAAATTTCTATTAAAGAAAGGGATGTCTTTGAAATTAGAAATACATCTATAAACATATTGATTATGAACAATGTTTCTAGTATAAGATTTATTGTATTGATAATCCAAAATAAATATTTTAGGTAGTCTTTTCTTCATAATCATTATCACTAAAGTGGTTGCTTCAAACTTTATAGGTAAACGTCAACACTTATCAAACTTGTTTTAATATCAAAAAATGGAAGCATGGAAATAAGATACCAAAAGTCAATACTTAATTAAACTTTCAAAGAGTTTTTGGAATCCAGTAAAAAAGATAAATATTTCTTAAAATATAATTTGTATTGACAATTTATTTAATAATTGATAGTTTGATTATAAAAGAAAAAATAATCCCTATTTATAATAATTTTTAGACTTAGTGAACTCAATGACCATGTATAGACTAAAAAGGAAATTAAAATTTAATAATTACATATTTGCCTAATATAAAATACTTAAAGACCATATTTTAAAACTAAAACTCTTAATGAGATTGAAATATTCTAAAACAAGTAAATAAACTATAAAATCATAATAATTAAAATTACACCATAATTTTTAAAATAATAGAAAATAATTTTCATGATATATCTTATGTCATTCTTTCTTTCCCTTTATCTTACCTTATGGGGTTTCTATCCATTATAGGGGTCTTTGATTAACTTCCTTTCTTCCTTGCAAGAAATCCCTTATTCCTTTATTGCCTTTAACTCCTTTCACAAATGCCTTGACTTTTAAATTTTACTATTTTTTCAATTTATAATCCAAATTAATTCCATCCTTATCCCTCAAATTAAACCCTTCTTCTCTCCTAAGCCTTTTTACTTTCCTTTTCCTCTATTACTTTCTCCATTATGCTAAATATAGAAGCCCTATATCCTTTTGTATCCATGAGTTATTCTTAGTCTCCTTCTAAGCCCAAGAAAGCTTTAGCTCTATCCTTTTCTTGGTACCACACAAACCTATCCATAAAGTTTCCTTTAACACTACCATCAGCCTCACTTGTCTTAACCATCAATATATTACCCACTAAAGACTCTTTTGATGTGACAACACATTTATCTTATGTTTAAGGAGACTATTTTTTCCTAAGAAATCCAATTTTCCAATCTAAACATCATTATTTCATTTTTAAAATTTGAAACTTCTAATAGTCTTAATCCCAAAAGATTCTTCTCTCTCAAAAGTGGAACTTACCCAAGTACTATTTCCAAGTTATGTAGTATCTTTATTCTTTTCTTGACCTTAAACACACCATTCTCTATCATTTATTTATATATTTATTACTACCAGTTGCACCTTTGTCATTACCAATGATTTTCCTTCCCTATTTATAGTACAAACTAAAGTAATTGTATAAGGACAAGAAAATACAAAAAAAAAAAAAAAAGTTCTAATGCTTTTCTCTCCTAGACAACAATAGCCTAAACTTACTATAGGACCCCTTTATTGTTAATGCATATCATATACATTAAAATTATTTTAAATCACTTATTTAACAAGTTTATAATTAAGGTAAATAAAGATTGAATTCTTAGAGATTAAGTTTTGATCAATCTGTTATTTAATGATCTTAGTTTTATTGAGTTTACACAAATAAAAGAGTAAGGGGGGAAGAATTTGGTTTTAATTTAAATAATAAAAACAAAACAAAAAATTAATTGCAAATAAAATCAATAGATGAACATACCTTTGACAATAAATATATTTATACTATTGGATTCACACATTGATTATTGATACTGAAGATCATCAATTCTTTAAATAAATATTTGAATTATAATAATAACAAATTTTATTATTCTAAATCTTTCTTTTGTTCATTGTTAAATAAGATAGGCTCTTTAATTAATCTTTCATTAATTAAATTATTGAGGTCAAAATTTTTAGATATAATTTATGAATAGCATTAAGATAAGAAAGGTAGTTGAATCTAAACAACAAATTCATAAGTTGATTTGTTTAATTTTAAACTATGTTCTCTATAAAAATTAGATAACGACTTGACTATAATTATTAATTTCTATTTGTTACTTAGTTTCAAAATTATCAAACAATGACAAACTTAAATTATAAACTAGTATTAGATCATAAAGTATAATTATCTAGCATGTATCCTAGTAATCAAATAATATAATCATAACAATTATAATAGAAGAATATGAAAATTCAAATTAAAGAATTAGATTAGAAATATAAACCAATAATTTTCAAGATGCTTCCTCTAATGACATCAATTCTTATAATTGAAAACAAAACCATAACCTTGTATATCGTAAACATGTAAAAGAAAGGGAAAAAAAAAAGAGAGGTTTAAATGTGAATATATTTTGGTATCCTAACATGTCTATTTATAACTCTAAGGGATAATAAAAATAACCCAACAATTCCTATTTGGAACTAACTCAACTTATTTGGAGAACTACTCCCAATTGAATTAAGATAGTTAACCTATAAACTAAATTGAGGACACCTTTTTATAGCTTAATTCTTCTTGGATTATTGCAAATAAACCCATTTTAGAAAGCTCAAGGTGTTTATTTTAATTCTCATGAAGCCTCCAAATCAATCTAACAATGTTTAGAATGTAAAATTCCCAAGTAACCTCCAGTAGTCAACTTTTCTCAAAATTATATCTTTAATCTTTCAAATTACTCTGATCCATTTGATTTTTTTTTCCTAAAACATAAAATTAACTTGAATAAATACATTTATCAAGAAATATACTAAAAAGGTTAAACAAAAGAAAATAAATATAATACACATAACATACTTATCAATTGTACCCATTTATAAGAAAAAATAGCAACAAATTAGTAGTTACACCATAGCACTAAAGCCATCATACTACAGTAGAACCAACAAAACGTGGATGTCACCTAAGCACCATGACAATAGTTTTATAATTTGCATGCCATACTAAAGAAAAACATCAAGCACCTTAAGTTCAACATCATAACCACATAATCCAAAACTAATAACAATATAACCATTATAAATAACACAACCATAATAAATTGATATACGACTTTTAGTATTAATCTATTGGTAGGAATAATTACTAGAGTCATATTAACCTTTTTTTTTTTTAGTTATTAAGTTAGTTTTCTTAAACCTACCAATATGCAATTCCATATGACTTTTGTTTAAGCAATCAAATGTAAATTTGAACTAAAAAGTTTATCAAAAGTCAATCCCATTGGAAAGGTTAATATTGTTTCTCTTTTATTTTTTTGTAATATCTTACTTTTAATTCTTAAGTTCTCATTATCAAATATTAGAATAATGTTCTTAGGAATTTTTCTCATGTATTATATCCTCACTATGACCACTAAATTAGGAAAGAAAAAACAATAAACTTTCCTTGTACATTCAAACAAGTGCAATAACTATCTATTAAACTCTCAAATAACTGTTAAACTATCTTTTATTAAATCTTTAGATGAGATTAAATGGATTTTTTGTTTCATAACAATAAAGGTGTTGATAGATGATACATTTAGATCTATCAATAGACAAAAAGAAATAAAATCTTTAAGAGGTGTTGAAGACAATCAAGATAATATTGATGACAAAAACCCTAATGAGCCACCCTCATTTCATCATTTGGTTAGATATTTTAAACTGTAAACCATAAAGATCAAAAAGTCCTTCAAACAATACTAAGTTAATATGTTGATTAATAAAGGTTATAATAACAATTTCATTATTGAAAATATTGCTCAACAACTTACTTTTCTAGTAAAGAGATAAGACATTGCTTTATGTAAAGGTCATAAATGCTAGAAATTTGATATAATTGCTTAATTAGGATATTATTATTAATTGCTTTATTTTATATCTTATTTGACTTTTAATATTTAGCAAAATAATTGATAGGGTGGTATTAGGAGTTGATTTGATTTCCTCTTAAGTCTATAAATATAGGATATTGCATTGTTTATGATTTAAGTAATTAACTTGAGCTATTCAGATTTTTAGAATATGATTTTTTCAAAGTTATTAATACCTTTTCTTTTTATTTTTGCAACTTTCTCGTATTTAATTTTTGGGTTCTCTTCATCTTTTTACTCTTTTCTCTCTTTCAACTAAGGGCGCCCAACAAGCTAGGTTAAGAGTTTGAGTCAAACCACTTCACATTTGTATTAGTTTAGGTTAGATTACTTTCTAGTCATATCATATTTTGTATTAAGTTACTTCAAATCTAAGTCAATTGATGGATCAATTTGCTAATTTTTAAGAAAATAACTTTTTCCTTAATCATTAATCTTTTATTTTTGTATATATTGAAATAGATGAAAATATATTATTATTTATTTTTAAAATTTTTTATATTAATTTGTCTAAAAAATATAGAATTACATTATATACATTTCATAGTAATATTATTTATAACATATACATAAATGTGTATTTATGTAAATGTATATAATATATATTTTTATATAATATATATGTATATAAGTGAATAAAGTTTTTAAAATATTATAAATATTAAAAAAATAAAGTAAGATAATTATATAAAATAAATAATGTAATGTTAATGTAAAATAACTAAATATATATAATAAACTAAAAAATGTATTAATTAAATGTAATTTATGTCTTTATATAAACATCAAAATAAAGTAATATATATATATGATGTGTGTATAATTATGTATCTATAAATAAAGTAACAAATATAAATATAAAAAATATTAAATAATAAACTTGTTTTATTTTTTTATAATAATGTTCAATTTTGAAAAAGAAATAAATGTTTTTTGAGTCGAGTTAAGATATTTTTGGGTTTTGGCATATTTTTTGTTGAGTTTTTCTTAGTGAATTTGGGTTAGATTATTAAGTACAATTGAATTTTGACACTTTTCTCTACACTTATTTTGTACAGTTTTTTTTATCTCTACTTTCTTTATATTTGCTCTTTGTATTTTATCTTATCTCTCCAAGTTCTCTCCTATTTCTTTTTATATTTTCTCTTTGCACATTTTCTTTTTGTATTTTCTTTATGCATGCATGAATTTTGAAAAGATATTATTAAAATGAAATTGGTAACAATAAAAATAACAGGTAAAAAGTAATAATTATAAATCAAGTGTAACTAAATACAATCTTAACTTACATCGTATGACATATCATTTAGCAAAAACAATTCACTAAAGAGCCTACTTTTTTATTTGTTTAGAAAATTCAAGTTTGAAATGTTAATCTCCTTAATTGATTTAAACTCAAAACCTTTAAGCATATTGATAAAAAGGCATATGATTGACCATGAACTACCTAATGACAAACCCAAAAGGCAAAGCTAATGAGCTTACTTAAACCCCTTTAGGCCTATTAAGATTTGATGGTCCATCTTTTAGATTTGCTACACAAATAAGGAATCTAACCTGGAAGTATAGAGAGGCCCACACTTGTCATATTACCATTAAACCCCACCTACTCATATCAACCTAACTATATACAAATAGACCAAGCTAGCACCTGTTAAAGTTAAAGAACAATTTTTCTTTACATACTTGAGAACTCTTGTGCCCTTACTGGCTTAATTGTTGGAGTTCTAATGTCAAAGCCCACTTTAGCCTTTAGTTGTGTGTTCTTACATAGGACTCAACCTAGACATTGTGATTAAACCTTCATACTAAGTTAATTCAACTATATCTTTCCATGTTTCCTCCTTAATAAGTACTTCTCATTGATTGGCACCATATGTGAGAAATTACACATTGGTTGCCCTTCCTAATCATCCTTTACCTAAGGATATGACTAAGTCAAACCTCATAAAGTATGAAAGTTTTTAAAGTTCTATATGTCATACTATGCAAGCAACTTTATAAAACCCATCAACTTCTGTGTCATTTAACTTGTTTAACACCTAACTCGCTACTAAGAATATAAAATGGTTAAGTGCATGGCTAGCCATGCTGCAAGCTCTCTAAGAGACAGTCATCCAAGATTTTCTTATCTTATTAATTAGATGTGCTGACTCGTTAGCATTCACATTAACACTGATACTTAGTAGTTATTGTTAAGATACCAAAAAATTAATACCTTATTCTTGATAGTAGATGATGTGAGTAATAGTTGATCCTATAAAGAATATTATCAAATCATTACTAATTAACTAAAAGTTAAAGACCTTAATGTAATTAAGGGAAAAATTGAATTCTAATTTTGCAGCAATTAGAATAAACAAACTAATTAAATAAAATAAATTATAGAAAGACCAAATACTAAGAGTTTTAGGTTCATTTACAATTATGATATTCAATGATCATAATCATCCATAATGTTATCTTAATTCTAATGGAACTATTAACCTTAGATAACAATAAGCTATAATATCCATATTTTCCCTTTGATATTCATCTAGGAAAATAAACTCTTTATTTAAACTCTAACCATTATACCACTTGAATAAGCTCATTAAAGTGAGCTGGTAGCTTTAAAAATTAGGAAAATAAATTAATACAAGCAACAATCACACAAACTTAGGTTGTTTAATTTGTATTGAGTTATTCTTAATAGTAAGATGAAAACTTGTCTATAATCACCTATTATTATTTTCTACTTAATGATTAGGAAAAAGATAAAAATGGATCATAATTCCTAATTCATATAAGTAATATTTGTTTAATCACTTTAATAAGCTAAACCAAATTGATTTAATAAATACTCTTTCAATTATTAAATTATAATAACTTAAACAATTTCATAAAAAAAGAGAACAATACACCAAAACAATTATATCATTGAAATCCCTTAAAACTATCGAAGAGCCTATTCATGCTACTAGGATGTAAGCTAACTCGTACTAATAAAAGAAGCATCTTGTGAAGTGTTTATCAATTGTTTTGGAGTAATATATTTGGTATTAACCTATAATACTTTAAGAACTTTAGAATAGTCAAGGGTAAAGTAAACACTCTTTCTTAATCAAAGGAAGATAACACTTCATAAACCCTAAGAAGCTTCCCTTACACCATTATTGTATCTTTACTGGAATCATAAGGCTTAAAAGACTAAGTGGCACACTCCATATCACTACAAGAACATGAGATTGGATGACCAATCATAACTTGCTTTATGTGAACTATATGAGGAATTAGATAAAGATCGTAAAAGAACACAAAAAATAAACAACATTAAGAAGGGGCACCAAATAGCAATTTAAGGGTGTTAACATACCTCCTAAGATAACTATTGGTAAATAGACACCATCGTTAAAAAGGTGACCATTCAACTGTATACCAATTTGAAATTTCAAATATAACATCTCTTAAATTTGAACTAAGAGTTAGTGCCCTTTTTACAATACTTATAATAGCAAAACCTTAATAGAAGTGTAGTCCACAAAAGTATCATTAACACAAACCCTCATCTTAGCAAATCCAAGTGTCCTTATTGATAAAATTTTGCCCTTATTAATCCTTTATTCATATTTTTAATAGAGAGAGAAAAGGCTAATGTATACCTAAACAAATGTTAATAATTGAAAAATAAAAGAAAACTAGAAGAAAAAAAAAACAAAAATGGTGTTGGAGGTTATCATTAGCTAAGAAAGCATTAACTAATAACCCTAAATAACTTTTAATCTCAAGACAAGAGCTAGTTTCAAAGAAAGGAAGTTTTAGATAAGCAACTTAAGGATGCCATAATAATACTTCTACATTATCTTTCGTCTTTTTACATTTTCTCTCTTTATTCCCCTGTATCTCTTTTCACACTCTCATTTCTCTAAATTTTCCTCTCTAACCTCTCCTCTCTTTATAATTTTTCTCTTTACTCTCTATTATCTCTCTCTTCATATTATTTTTACTCTCCATATACTTTCTTTTTTTAATATAATCCCTTTAAAAAAAGTATTATATTATTGAAATAAGATATATTATTTTAAATGTGTTATTCTCTTTACTTGAAAAGCAAGTATTTAGGCAAACTTTCCATCTATGAAATTGTTGCTACAACTCAAGTTAATGGATGCATTAATTGTAAAAAGATATTATGAAGACAAAGGTTTTAACAATAAAAATAACATGTAAAAAAAAAATAATAATCAATCAAATGTAATTAAATATAATCTTAACTTGCATTGTATGACATATCAATCAAGAAAAATGTTACTAAAGAATCTTTTTTTATTTGTTTAAAAGAAAATTCAAGTTTGAAATATTAATTTCTTTAATAAGTTCAAATATGCAACCTTCAAGCATATGGGACAAAAAGTCAATAATTAATAACAAGTCACTTTATGATGATCTTAGGAGGTCAATTAATGGGTACACTTAAACTCCCTTACATCTACAAGCATTTAAAAATCTGATCGTTAAATCTGTTACACCATATAAGAAATTGGACTTGTTTAAACTAATTTGATTACATAAAAATAGACTAAATTAATATTTACTAAAAATAATAAATAATTTTTTTATTTATATATAAGAACTTTAATATTTTTACTAATTTGATCGTTGAATAGCTAATGTAGTAGTTTGCCTTCAATTCTTAGATGTATCTTTTTATGCATAATTCAGCTAAAAATTTATGACTGAATATTTGTATCGACTCAATATATTTGTATCCTTCCATATATTCTTCGTAATGAACACACATAAAGACGATTTCTGTATGACCTTAATATTCGATGCCTTCTAGTCCCCAGAGCCACAATTGATTAAATTAATTTAGTCGGTCGAGGTTACGTTAGTCATCAACCCTTGAGTCAAAGTTTGCTAATATTTTATTAAATAACTTATTGTAGACTTAATCCATGATTAGCTAATTGATTAGCTTAGCGGGGTCACTTAAGAATAGTTAACAGCGTAACTAGATACATTACGAAGCATTGTACTCAACTGCTCCTCTGATTATTTTATTTTATTTTATTTTTATAAAAACTTTCTTATTTAATAGTCATGTCGAATGAAAATGATTAGTTAGATCTTAATGGAAAATTTCCCTTAACATCAACGAATTTTTTTTTTCTTAATTAACTCCAACTAAAATTCGAATTCAAACTTTTTAATTTTAATTCAAATATTTTCTGTAAATTTCATAGTTCCAAAATTCAAATATGAAATCTCCAAAATTAATGTCTAAATTATTAACCATTAAAATGTCCCTCTAGGACTGTTAAAAAAATATTTCAACTCATGGAGCATGTCTTAAACCATTGAGTATGTCTAACTAATATAAAAAATTCAATATGTATAAATAAGAATATTTACTGTTCAGTTAACCAAACCAAAAACTTGATAAAAAATTTAGTTATATAAATTGAAAACAGAAATTAAACATAATATTTCAATTAACGAAAAATTTTGGTTGAGTTTGATTTTTTTAAAACTAGTTGATAATTAAATATTAATTTTAATAAAAAATTTAAAATTTATATTTTGGATGTAAAAAATAAAATTTTGATGTATTTTTTGACAAAATTTATAAATATCTTTATATATAAGACAAATAAGTGATTAGTTAACATATAATAATACTTTATTGACACTTATTTTTTATATATATAGTTCTATTAATAATATATTTTAGAATTATTAGAATAAAAAAAATAAAAACATACATACATAAAACACAACGATTTGTTATAGTTAGCCTTGGTTTTCTAAACTCAAAAACTATAATTGAATCGGTATAAGCCTCAATTTATATCGATTCAAGTAACTAACTATAAAATTTGATTAAATTAACTAAAATTTTAGTTCAATTTTATTAGTTATCCAATTTTTTTATTTTTTTCAAACACTTTTAGGTAGAAATGATTTACTTCTCACTATATATTTTTTAAGATACTAGCATCAATCAATCTAATTTTAAAGTTAAATATACTCTAGGATTAGCTTGAGAGGACTTTGGTCTCCATTTATATTCACAATTCCATTTTCATTAACAGTTGATATATTATAACGCCTATATTAATAAATGGTTCTAAAGATTTTTAAATAAATTATATATAAAAAAATAAAGAAAACTCAAAATGTATAGAGACAGAAAGATCTACACACCATAACCTCGAAATTCTTTTGAATACCAATAGTTAACAACATATAAAGAACAATATGAAAGCAATAAAAGAGAAATAGAATAATTTTTTTTATATTTAATTTCATTTATTTATGAGACTAAGTATGATATAATTAGTTTATGTTTTTTTTGTCTTACAACATTCTCTTCAATTTTTCTTGTCGGTTCAAAATTTAAAATTTAATTTTTTGCTGTTACGAAATGGGATATTGTAGATTTCAATATGGAATGTTAAAGGGGTAAACTCGTTCTATCCGAAAACGAAATTATCACAGAATTTGCCATTACGCAATATTTATGTACCGAAGGGCCCCAAATGAAAACTCCAAACGGTTCAAACCCAACTCCTGGCCATAAATTTAAAACTCAAATTGAGATGAAAAGGCCGAAAGACCTAGAAATGAATAATTATTAAGATCCCTTCCTTGCTTCCATCACTTTGAAAAAAAAGAAAGGCATCGTACGTATGTTGGTAATCACAATTGTGAGTTAAAGTTATTTGTTAAAATTTTCATTTGACATTTTTTATGAAGAAAACTTATTGGATCACTGTTAAATTCATGTAAGTTTTTTTTTATATCTAATTTTAATATTAATAAATTTAAGATTTAATATTGTGTTCTCAATTAAATTCTCATCTATTAGAATGCAAATGATGAAAAGAAAATTCAAATTTAGATTATATAAAAAAAATGAACCAAATTATTAATTAGATTAATATCATGGATAATTCCTTACTTTCATGCCCAATCGATATGTTTTTTTATTATCTTATTCATTAATTCTGGTGGGAACAAACCAATTCAAATCTTCTTGCACATCTTTGTTTACTCAGATTCCTTTGTTTATATTCTTGAGGTAGATTTGCCATCGCCATTGTCGTAATTGCCCCAGTTGGCAAGTGAATCCACTTACTCAAAACCCACCACGAGAGCTTGACCACGAGAAGATAGGATTTCAAGGCCTGGGAACACAGTGATGACTTTTTTTTTTTTAATTAAAATATTTATTAGGAGTTGCACTACACAATTAAAATAATATTCTTGACAAGCAGGCCCCCTAAATTTTAAAAATTATAAAAATTTATAGTTGATGTCACATTGAGTTTAATATGCTGTAATTAAGTGCGAATGAATTTTGTATAAAATTATTATTAATAAATTAATGAGTTGTTATTATAAAAGAGATTAAATCAAAATATCAACAAATAATTTTTAATTTAAATTTGTTAGAAGAATAATTAATATTTTTAAAACAAAGTATCTTTTAATGTCAAAAAATAAAATATTAAAATTTATTATTTTTTGTGTTTATCTAAATTTCTTCAAAACAAAAACTTAAGGAATGTTTTTTCTCTGTACCTACGATTACAAGCATCGAAGGAATTCAATTGACTTAATCACCTTTAGGAGGAAAAGACAAATGAGTGATCCGAGGGAATCTTATGAAATTGGATACTAAATAGGCCCCACTGCCATCATTTTTATTGAGGCTAATTAATTTAGGCCTGTCATTATGAAGTGGAACAGGCATACATTTTCTACCATTTAATTTAAAAGTAGCAAATAATAATAATAATAATAATGAGATATAATTTGAATACGAATTTATTATATATTCACATTATTAAAATTGAATTACTAATTATAGTTAGTTTACTGTTTGATAAATAATTAATTGATTGATTTTTTTTAAATAAATAATAGACTAATTATAATGATAACTAATAATATTATTATACGCTCAATTTATATATCTAATCTATATGCGTATGTAATATAATCGTAAAAATAATTACACTTATGTGAGCAATGACGACTCTGTACAAATCTACAATAAGCATATATCGAGACCATCCCAAACACAAAGTACAAGGACATGCACAACATGGGAATCGTCCATGGTGATAACGAGTGGGCTGTATGTCTCTGTGTGAAGTAACAATTAGAGCATGAGAATTAATTATAACACATTTGTCATAAATAAAAATGATACACTGTGACACCATTTTCTAAACAGTTTTAATGAAATTTGACGTCCAATACTCCATAATATAAGGTTTGAGTCTTCGTAGATCAGTGGGGGAGAGAGGGGGAGATGGGGGCATTTCTAAATTTCCTCCCAATGCCTTCAATTTTGTTAATTTTTTTTATTTATTTGGAAGTCCATTGAACTATGAATTACAAGAAAGCTTACTTTCCCAACCTTTTTTTCTGAAAAGATTTGAACCTATGTGAATGTTTCTTTTACTCTTAACTCGAAGATAAATAAATAAATCTAAGTATGCTCTGCCTCCTTAAAGAGTAAAAAGAGATATTCACATGAAAAAATCAATCCACATACATATATGCACCTGAAATATAATATCACCTGCCTCCTTGTTTCATATATCCGATTTAATGTTGCCACTCTTTTCCTTGTACTTGATGTTTTAAATATCCATGTTGGTTTTTCTTTTTTTTTTGGCTCTTTTTTGTTGCATTTACGGCATATCCATCTTGCATGAACATCTGCACATTCAGAGGCAAACATTCAATTGGACAGCATGGCTTTGTGATTGAATGATGAGGGCATGTGTTTGTATGCGAGTGCTCTCACCAAATCAAATTGCTCTTTTTTTTTTATATCTTTCAAATGACTCTCCTCATTCTTATTGTTTCATTTCTTGTCCCTGGTATTATTATTATTATATGCCTACTTGATCTTGACTTGGCCTCTTCCTACACGGGAACCACAAATGCAATAGTCAACTGAATGCCGGTTAAAAGAGTCAGGTATTCTTTGGTTGATTTGGTAGAGAAACATTGTCTCTATTAGCCACCAAGTGCATATTTTTTGTTGTCTTTCTTAATTTCTTGCATAGGAAGTGGTTCCTCAGCAATCAAAATTTGAGATTTTCTTTGTTGAACTTTGCGGTACTTATTATCTTATCCTGGCTTAGACTTACAGCATCTGAATTGTGAATTGTGGATTGTGGGGGGATCAAGAAAATCTTTGGTCATTCTTTCTTTTACAGACTTCATTTTTCTCCGAGGTCCTTTTCATCTTTAGCTTTGGCAGAGGTAATATGGTCAATGACGGATACAGAGAAAGATTGATAGATGATAATTCCTTTCTTAAGCCAGAAAGTAGTGACCACCATCATCATCACCAGTTGAGCTCAATTCAGAGGGGTCAGGCAGAGAAGAATCATCCGATGGAGATGGAGGAAAGAGGGTTTCCGGACCTATATAGGAACACAAGTGAAGAATTGTTCATCAAGTCCCTGATGGAGAGCTCGATGGGCATGCCTGTACCCACAATGGATATGTTAGGATTCAAAAATCTTTCTCAGAATTTTCGTGCAGATAGTGAGGAGCTCTTCAAGAGCTGGCTTACCAATGGAGAGGCAAGCGGAAATCTTAATATTTTTTGAGCATGAATTTGTTCAACAATCTTCTTTTCTGCAAATATCCTTTGCAAGATTGTCTGATGCAGCTATGCTTCTCAAGAGCCTGGCCCTTCTTTCCGTCTTTTTTTTTTTTTCTCTTTGACCTTTCCTTGCAAGCTAGGCATCTGAGAAAAAACACTGTAGTGCAAGCTAGGAAGTTGTGCGTCATTTGTTTTGTTTTATGGGTTTTCTGTCTATTGATAAACTAATGAGTTTCGGCACTTAGAGTACTTTGATAGAAAGCTGAGATAAAACCAATATGGTTTAGCAGAACGAACAGTCATCATCCTCACTTTGCCTAGTTCATAAATATCTGTGTTTTTGTCTTAAGGCTCAACTGTTTGGTTTCAGAATAGTGGCTATACATCAAGCATAGCGCATCGGACACGACAAGCATCTAGGAGGTGAGTGGATTTATGCCATCAATCAGCTTTACACAGTTTGGGTTCCAAAAATTTCATATATTCATCTTGCCAACAAAATCCAAACTTCAGAATGTTGATTCAAGATACTGGTTTTTCTAAATCCGACATCCGAAAGTTAAATAGTGGGGAATGGACCTAAATATTTTGATACTTTGTTTCATTTAATTTGTTTTCAGCTATGAATCATGCATAGGTAGATCTCAACGGTTGGATTAATTTGTTCCTCAGCCTCCACAGGCCATTGAATTTGGAGTGTTGAATTGAATGGTTGTGTGATGTAAGAGCTTAATGTGTCTTAAAAGGAAGCTTAGCTAACGCCGGTAGATCTATTTTGTAGGCTTTCAACAGAAATAGCCAATATGTCTAGTCAGCAACAAGGGGGTTCACTACAAAGGAAAAGGAGCAATGAAGTATTCACACAAAATACTCCATTAACCGATGATGTCTCCACTAATCTCAATCAACAGTCAGTCAGGTTTCTGCCACCCCCGTCTGCTCTCTGCACTACTGTGTTACAAGGACGTCGCATAAGCTGTCACAAGAATGTTTGTTCTTATATGTTATTGGTAATTTTTTTCCCCTCTTCAGGAGTGCCGTAGCAAGAAGTATGCAGGCAAGTAATTTGTATCTGGCCCAGGTAGGTTATACCTATTCATCTACAGAAACCTCAAGTCAAGGAATCTGCATCAATCTTTTTATGATGCTTCAACTTCTATGCAGGCCTGGTTCCATAGTTCACAACCCATGACAAGAAGCCGATCATCTGAACTGAGGTATCAGCATTTTCTCCCATTTCCTTCCAAATTGGGGAAGATTAATGCTGGTGGGATAACTAGAATTATTTTTTTTTTATCTACTTTACATTTTCTTTTTCTGTTATCTCATCCAAAGAGCAGAAAATAGACTATAATTACATTTTCTTTTCATAGCATCGGTGCCTATTTTTATTCCTTGAAGAAATATCTTCACAAATGGTTCCTACAATTTCGGGGGAATGCTTGAGAGCCCAAAGAATTCTTCTTTTTCTTTCTCTTTTGTCTTTTTGTTATTTATTTTGAGCTTTCCAATCAGACCGCTTGACACTGGTAGTTTCAAAAGAGCTCACTGCATTGCATTTATTTGATTGTAGAGGAGAAATTTTAAGTGTAGGTTAATAATGTGTGCATGTTTCCCAGGAAAAGGTATGCTGCCATGCAAGGTTCTCACACAAATTTAGGCATGGAAGCTGCAGAAAATGCTTCTGGGGTTGGCATAGGCAATTTGAAACAAGCATTTTCAAAACCAGATGGTTTCACTGACTTCCCTATGCATCATATTGACAGTCCATTGGAGGCATTCATGTCTCCTTCCAATTCATCTTCATCTACTTTTAATGCTCCACAGATGGGCAATGTAGATAAAGTTTCCTCTGTTGTGGACTTGCTGAAGGGTACATTGGAAAGAAAGAAGTTCGGTAACCAGATTGAGAAAGAAACTATTGAAGATAGTTCCCATGCACTTTGTAATGCTGGAGAAATTGCAGGCAACTCTAGTTTTGATCAAGGGACTGGGAACAACATGCATGAGATTTCGGGAACTTTTCAAGAGATGTGCCCCGGCCAACTTAGCAATCATGGGGTCTTGCAAATTCTTCAGGGATCTATGAACCTTGACCCGGACGGTTTTGGCAATCCTGTCAACCCCATCCAGTTAATCACAGTTTCTCAAGAACCTTCTCAAAGTGAATCTTCTGCTGCTGCACTAGCGGTTTCGTCTGCTTTTGATGCATTTGATGGTCCTAGCAACTCGAGTCAAACCCTAGGCATCCGTGAGAGCGCAGGGAAAAAGGCTGGAAACAGGAGGAGTTCAGACTATGGCCCTGTAGCCAAAGGTACAACGTTAAACCTTCAAAAAGTGCACAGAACCACCAGGAAATCAATCAGAACAACGGTTAATATTCCTCGGTCGTCTCATGCACATCCATCACAATTATCTAAAGCCATTGCTAAGGGGATGAATGTGCGGACACAGAGCCTTGGGCACATCACATTTGGGGATTTTTCATAAAATGACTTCTTTTATTCTTACAATGGACGGCATCTATTCCTCTTCATTTGGCTTTTATTTGTTTCTTGTTGCTTTGCAATTATTTTATCCCAAAACCTCCTGGGACAATGTTTCCCTGGCCAAACCTAGGGTCACTGGGGCTGCCTTGTTCTGTTGAATACAGAATCACGAGGTAGTTTGATTTGCCATTTTTTTTCCCTATGTATGTCCATTACTTGGATCATGAGCAAATAAATCTAACATGGTTCCGGTATTAAAAAATCTAGAAATCTATACAACCATTTGTTTCAACTGCCAAGGCTACAATCAAATGGTGAAAGGACCAAACTTGGGCACACAGGATAGATGCATCTCTCTGAGCCCGAGTCCCACCACTGTTTGAGTGCAAACAGTTGGTGAAGTTGATGGCATCTCCTTCAGCGTTTGAAACATGGTTTACCCAATGCATGGCAGCATTACACTTAGCATGTACAGAAGGATTATCCTTCGTCTACATAGAAACCAAAAATTTTTTCTTTCTGAACAACATAGAACAATTTTGTCCTAGGAACTTTAGTTCAGTTTATTTCCTATGTTATTAAAGCATCATATATTAAAATGCAGAGTTTAGAGAGCGGATAATTGACAATCTGAAGGATGAACAGAAGGTATTATTCTCTATTAGTTGGAAAGCAAAGACATCTACTTAGTTATCGGATCATTTGCCAAATTTTTGTTTCCATTAATCTTATCTGGTATTATGCTGCAGAGGGGAAGTCTAGTATGGTCTGGATCCGAGACATCAGCAGGTTCAGGTGATCATCTTATCGTTGGCACTTCACTGGAACATTTGGATTTGATATACTAAGGCCGCACTCAAAGAAGACAAGTTTTAGTTTTCTGTGCTTAACATGTGACTTAAATTCAGAATTTCTGCTAATCATTCCGAATCCTTTTAACATGTGAACCGTGAGTTACGAAGGGAATACGATCCACCATATGGATCAGGCTTTCTTTGTAATGGGAGGGCATTGTAACTTGAGATGGGGCTGCTAACCTTGGTTTTCACAATGATATAGGTTTCATTTTTTTTTGCCGTAAAAAATCTCTTTACTTTTACTTTTTCCTTTCGTTTAATTCAGGAAAAAGGAGTGAAAAGCAGCAATTTGTGAAACTTTATTTACTCAAATATGCTTATTGCATTGCCTAGAGATAAGTTTGTAGAGGGCATCAACTTAGAATTATGGAATCATATTATTCTCTCTGACAAACAGAAGTTATGCAGTGGACAAGGTGGATCCAACTAAAAAGCGCAGGGTGGAGCGCTCACGAAAGTAAGTATATATATTGTATTTCTTTTTCAGTTGAAAGCATTAATATGGCATTGATATTTATGCCTCAAGATTCAAGAAATAATTCATTAGTTGGTCTTTGGTCAAGATATGCATTTATTTTTAAACACATTATAAAAAGATTCCATTTGCAATTTAAACCTGTAATCTCTGAGTCACAATAAAATAACTTTATTATTATACAAAGACTAACCCCTTACACAAAGACTAACTTAATTTCTTTCCAATAGTTTTGATTTTGTGTCCAACCAAGCTAAGGATAGTTGAAAAGAGCAGCTAGGAAAATCAAAAGCAAATGCCTAATGTTCAAAAAGACTACAAGGAAAATTGGTCAGGGCCGTTAACATTTATTGGGATTAATAAGAACTGCAGAAGAATCTGCTTTAGAAACTCCATTACCCTTTACCTCGACTTACATTAACCTGTAAGGTATCAGAATAAGGGACTCTACTCAAGTCACATGCTTCACAGGATTGTCATGGGGATTCAAAGTTGCATTGCATTCCTTAAAGGCTAATCTTGGACTAGTAGTTTGTATTAAACTTAACTCAGTTAAATTCTAATCAAAAACTAGTTGAGATTAGCTACATGCATCGTATCCTATTTTAAAAATTTGCTCTTTTGGTAAATGAATGATGATTGGCCAACTTATCTGTAAAAGGTAAGGCAATGATTTTTTTTTTCTTAATCAAATCAGCTAATACCATTTCAGGCCTTCCTGTTCCTTTTCTTTTTCTTTTACTCATAGCTATGCTCATGCAGGTTTATTTAGAAGCCTATGATGAATGTGATCAAACAGATGATGCAACATCTAATCTGTTCTGTATGAGGCAGTTGATGAATTGAATTGCATGTTAAACCTTCTCTTTTAAAACGACAAGTGATATTCAAACATTAGCAGCTGTTTCTTCTTCATCTCCCTTTCGGGAGTGCCTTCTCGTGCGCATCATGTACCTGAATAGTGGCTGAGCTGATTCTTGCTCAACATGCAACTAGGATATGCTCTATAGTGTCAAACATTGTGATGTCATGGAATACAAAACAAGAATGCACCAGAAAGAAATATCCTAAAACTCTTCCCGTGGAATCCACTATTTGAAATAGAGGATGGCTATGTTTGAAATGATTTGACTTAACAGTAAGTTTCTTTGTTACGCAGAATGGCTGAGGCAAAAGAAAGAAATTTGATACCAGCAACTCCATCTGATATGCAAGCAGTCCTGAAGCGCTGTGAGAATCTTGAGAAGGAAGTGCGATCACTTAAGCTTAACCTGTCTTTCATGAATAGGTAGTGACATAACTCTGCATTTTGTCATTCTCAATTTAGATGTCTAGCCTGTAAGGTGAAAGAAGCACATAAAAGGTATTGCTGGCAAAGGTCTGCACTCACAATTTAACTCCTATTCTGTTTTTTGAACTTTACTAAGTTTTTATTGGCCATGTGTTTTAAACTAACATTACAGGAAGGATTCTGAGCAGACAAAGCAGATAGAAGAGCTTCAGAAACAGAATGAAGAATTGGCAGACGAGAAAGAACGCCTACTGGAAGAAATTGAGAGGATCCTTTCTGAAACAAGCAAGATGTAGGCCTCAGTTTCCATTTGATTACCGTACATCTCATTCTAATCTAAGCAGTATCTATGTAAGAAGCTGCGAGAACTTTCAAACAATGCAAGGAAATTATAGCCACGGCTTACAGCAGCAGAAAAATTGCCAAGCCCGGCTATGTTGTACCAGTGTACTTTGGGAGCATTCTGTTTGCTAATAATGTGTATGAATGTCAATAAAGCCCTATTACATTGGGTAAAGAGCAACCAACCCCTATATCAGGACCATGATATTGAACAATGACTTATAAAATCATCTGGGTTCTTTGTCTCGTTAAAGCCTTAAAATTGAACAAGGTCCTATTCTGCAAAAGGGTTTCCAGCTTCATGCTTAATTACCATGTTGTCACACTTTTCAAAGTTTGTGTCTTAACAATGAAGAGCATCATGGATGTAGCTCGTTGCAGGAAAAGGTATTATAAATATGCATAACTTCATGCTTAATTACCAAGTTGTCACAGTTTTAAAAGTTGCTTCCTAACAATGAAGAGCATCATTGAAGTAGCCCGTTGCAGGAAGAAGGTATTATAAGTATGCATAACTTCATTCTTAATTTGTCACGGTTTTAGGATTTGCGTCTTTACAATGAGGAGCTTCATGGATGTAGCCCTTTATTACAAATATGCAAAATTAGATAAAGGAGGGGGAAGGGGTGAAAGAGCAGGTAAGTGAAGAGCGACGGACCAATTGTCCCCATTATCAATTCAGATTTTCATATAGGAAAAACAAGTAATGGGTTATATTCTTTCCATCAGCTCCCAGACCTTAAAAATGAGACGATACAAATATCATAATCAATCGGACTTGCTTCATATCCTATGATACCAATCCATTGAAGACAATTTTCTCAGTTATCTATGCCAGTTGATCCACATAAATTTTATCCAAACAGGTGGTGCAATGAAACAATCAAATTTTACAATTTTGACACAAAGAATGTTACCGTAGACTTGCCTTCCAGATAAACCTTGCCTAGATTTGAATCAGAACAAAAGGATATAGCGCACATACCAAGAGTCCCTCCTAATAGTTGTTTACTTTAGAGATTTCAGATTGACCAATTCTTTTCCCAAACGAGATTTTCAACCAACCCACAAAAGATAAGAATGCCACAAAGACACAGGTCTGAGGCAACCGCCAGTTCATGTGCTGCAGGATACTTATAAAGCTGATGGAGATTAAGGAAGTTGGAAGAACAATTTTCTGTTATGATAGTTATTGAGGAGTGTTGGAGAAAGAATTGAATTGATTTAAAATTTAAAATTTGAATTAAAGTAGTAAAAAGTTATTAATTTTGGAATTTTAGAGTTTATATTTGAATTTGTAAAACATCTCTATATAACCAGATTTTTATAGTTAATAAAAATAGAGTAAGTCATCTTTGTACTTCTTCTCCTTGCTATAACATTCCGACAAGCTCTCCTACTTACAATTCTTAAAGTCATCTTTCTATTATTCCAAACTCTTTCTTCTATTGCATTCTGTTTTGCTCATATAATTGGATAAAGCAATAAAACCAAAGATCTTAAGCCCTAAAAAAGGAACAAAGTGGTATTAGAGTAGTGGTATATCTGAGTGACCTACAATTTGTGAAAGAGTAAAGAAAATGACTCAAACATTTGGATAAGAAGTGTAAAACCAAGAGAACTTTTGTTGGGGAAATTTCCCACTAGCCCAAATTAAAACTAATATATGGCTTTTGCAATTTCTGAGTTCTATTTTTCTTGGGGAAATTGCAACTTGTAAAGATAATAAGAGTCTCTTTTATTAAAAAGAAAACTTTTGTTTTTCAACAATACTATAACCTCCTTAGAATAGTTAAAACCCCTGTATTATGAGTTCAAAAGGAGAAAAATAATGAACTCAAATTAAATATCTCTATGGCTTTAAGAGGAAAAATAGAGAAGCCAAACACTCGTTAAAAATTGGTTTAAAATCAGAAAAACGTGAGAGTTCTGGAGGAGTCAAAACCATTTAAAGGTTGGTTGCAAAAACTAGTAAATTTGAAAATTCTAGATGAGTTAAACATATTTAAAAACTAGTTTCATAAACCAAAACAAGAAAATAAAATTTTAGATTAGATGTTATACTTAAGGTATGCAAAATCTTAGCATAAAGAAGTGATGGAGAACCATAGTGCTGTAATTTTGCAACTAAGTTAAAGTTTTAGCTTTATGTTCAATTTCTTCCCTTCAAAATCTACGTTTTTATTATGGCAAAGAAGCAAAACTCATCAAAATCAAATCAAGTTTACGTTTTGTAGCAAAAGTATTGATATAATGCAACATTACTAAACAGGAGTGTTAGAAGAGTTGGTACTATTGCATTGCTCAAATTTTTTCCTTCATAACTTAATTTTCTGTTATGATATTTATGAAGGAGCATTGGAGAAAGAATTAAATTAATATGAAATTTGAAATTTGAAATTTGAAATTTGAATTAAAATTGTAAAAAGTTATTAGTTTTTTGAATTTCAAAATTTGCATTTGAATTTGTAAAATACTTCTATATAATAAGATTCCCATAATTAATGAAAATAAAAGAAGTCATTTTTGTACTTCTTATCCTTGTTATAGCATTTTACCAACTTTTTTTTACATACAATTGTTGAAGTCATCTTTTTGCTATTTCAAACTCTTTCTTTTATTGTATCCTATTTTGTACATATAATTGTTGGTCCATCAAACCAAAAATCTTGAGCCCTAAAAAACCAAAGAAAGTTAAGAAGCTAGAAATGACTCTAGCTATTGTTTCCAATCTCTAATAACTAACTTTTCCCTTCTCACAAATAAACAAGGTGTATAACAACTTTGTGAGTTTTTCCTTATCAAAGTTAGAAATAACTAGGCCATTTTAGAGGTTTCAAATTGAAAAGAAAGTGCATAAATTCATGTATTTCATTCACAACTTGGCGAAAATTTATTAAAGATGAAAACTTTGCAATTCAACAACAAAAGGACTCATAATTACATAGATTACCTATTTCCTTCAACTTATTCACATAGCTTGAGAGATTATAATGGTAGCAGTTCTAGAAAGGCAACTTTACATGCATAAATGACTTTTTATATTGTTAGATATGCAACTCTAGCCAAATTATATTATCTAAACTACTTGGGACCAAATATCTAAGAAATAAGCTTAAAAACAAAAAGTCCCTTATTTGCACATATTTTAAGAATTCTTTAACCTACCATTTAAATTCAAGTAGCAAACTTGATTTTCTACCATGCCTAATTTCCTTTCAATTTATAGCTCCATAATTCCATTTTTCACTTAACCTCATCGCATACTTCACCATCTCATGCATTCACAATAAGCAAAAAATTTTGACCAATGGACTATAAAACTAATGAAAAAAAAAAGGATAGAAAGCAACGAGATTTATATTTTTGTTTCACAAAAAATGAATAATCATTGATTCAAAGATTCCTCTGGAGTTGCACAAGCAAGCTTATTTTTGTCCTTTCTTTTTCAAATTAACAAAAATTTTGTCTTCTCTTTTAGATTAACAGAGACATTATCTTCCTTTCTACATTAGCATAACATTATCTTTGTCAAAGCAATGAAACAAAAAAGTTCTAGTAAATTCATTTCCTAGAGTTAATGAAATAGAAAGGTAGTCTATAAGTGACAATTGTGTTGAGTCTATCTTTAATAGCTAATGTTGGATTTGTCCTTGTTGATTTAATATTGTGAGTGCCGTTGAGATGTGTTTGTTGCAGTTACAAAATGTTGGTAGCTGATTTATTCAAGGGTTAAGGAAGACAGTGTTGGTAGAATGTGATGAGAATGAAGAGAGAAAGCAGGGCCGAAATCAGGATGCTATCAGCCCCACCTTGTGTTGCCAAAACAATGAGTTGATTTAGATTGCTGGTAGTGTTTTGGTTGTAAAGAAAGCACTAGTTGTTGTAATTGACTATTTGTAAAATTGCCCTTTATGTGGCACGGATGAAATTTCTTTGACAAGACATGTGTCGTTGTTGCCTCTAATATTGTGTTTAATAGTGGCACTGCAAGTCACTTGCTAAGTATGACTCAATGCTAACTGTTGACCCTAAATTCTAGGAGTCAATACTGACCGTTGACCTTAAATTCAAGGAATCAATGTTGACTATTGATGCTAGGGCAATCCTAAAAGAAAGAAATCAATGCTAACTGTTGATGATAGGGCAATCCTAAACTCAAGTGATGGGGACCTTCTTAGGTCTTACATTGAGAGGGGGAGGGGGTGAATCAATGTGAGATACTCGCTTTTTACAAATTTGTTCGGATTAACCTCTATGAATTGTTAGAGTCAATGATTTAATTATTTATCTTGCTTCTTTATACGAACATGACTGTATAGATATCAATCAAGTGTGAGCACCAAAAAACATACAGCAATTTTTACATGGTTTATCCACAATGTGTGAATTACGTCCACAGTGTGATAGGATCACTCTTAAATCACACAATCCATTCTTGTTATCAAGGGATACAGTTATATTATGGAAGGATCACTCTTTAACCACTTGTGGAAGGATCACTCCTTAACCACTTATAATGATCTCTTGATCACTCAAAGGTTTGATCTCCTGATTATTAGATGAGATGATCTCCAGATCACTCAAAGGATTGATCTCCCGGTCACTCTAAGGGTCTCCCACCCTTTTTGCACGAAGTTTATAAAAAGGTTAGTAACTAACACATTCTTAAAAAGGATCACTCAATGTGCACAATCTGTTAATATAAAAAGTGGATCTTTTCCTTCATCATTGTCAGTCTTTGCTCAAGCTTTTACAGGTTCTTTCAGTTGTAGGTTATCTCCACTGTAGGTTCTCTTCATTTGTTGTTGGTGCTGCCTCACTACATCAGCAGGTTTCTTCCTCTGCTATCGGTACTACCTCACTTATCGCATTGGCAAGTTTCTTGCCCTACTACATTGGTAGGTTGCTTCACCTACTACCTTGGCAAGTTGCTTTACCTGCTACCTTAACAAGTTATTTTCCTACTATTAGTTATGTTTGCCCTACTATTGGGGCAAGTTTTCTCCTCCTGCTGTTGGTGCTACTTGCCTTATTGTCACTTGCTGCATTGGTAGATTATTTTCTTGCTGCTGGTTCTACTTGCCCTACTGTCAGGGCAATTGTTCTCTTATTATTGTTGGTGTTGCCTGCCCTGTTGTTGCGGCAAGTTTTCTCCTCCTGCTATTGGTGTTGCCTGCCTTGTTGTCGAGGCAAGTTTTCTCTTCCTGCTGCTAGTACTGCTTGCCCTACTACTAGGGCAAGTTTTCTCCTTTTGTTGTTGGTGTTGCCTACTGCTGGTTGTGCTGTAAGGTGCTGGTTATGCCATACATTGCTAGTTGTGCTGCAAATTGTTGGTTGTGATTCACTTACTGCCGATTCTACAAGCTGCTAATTATGACTACTGATGGTCGTGCCTGCACTTGCTGCTTGCTACTGGTTATGCCTACACTTATTGCTTATTGTTGGTTGTGCTTGCACTTGTTGCTATTACTACTGGTTGTGCTTGCACTTGCTGCTAATTGTGCTTGTTGTTGCACGTCTCCTTTGGTTTAGTATGACTGCTGCACATCTCCTCTGGTTTGGTGTGGCTACTACATGTCTCTTCTAGTTTGGTATAGTTGTTGCATGTCTCCTTTGGTTTGGTGTGGTTGCTATACCTTCTCTTTTATTGGTTTATCGACTGCTGTACCTCTCCTTGATTGGCTTGCTAGCTACTGCACCTCTCCTTATTTAGTTTGCCAGTTGCTACACCTTTTCTTGATTGGTTTGCTAGCTGTTGCACTTCTCTTTGAGTGGCTGTTGTAACTTCTTCCTTGGGTGGTTGTTGCAACTTTTTCTTCTCCCTTTGGTTTGGCCAGCTGCTGCTTTTTTCTTTTCCCCTTTGGCTACCGGTTGCTATGACTTCTCCTTCAATTAGTGTGGTTGCTAGTTGTTGTAACTCCTTCTCCTTTTGGTAGGGTTGTTGGCTGCTATACCTTCCTTGGTTGGTTGCACCTTTCTTAGTTGACTTTACCTTTCTTTGGTGCTGTACCTCTATTGGTAAGTTATACCTCTATTTAGTGGCTGCCTCCTTTGCCTGGGTTGGTCACTCTCTTTTTGGTGGCTGCCTTTCTTTTTACCGCTCAACCTATCTTTGGCTTTAGGTTTACCGTTCACCTTTGTAGCCTTTATCGTTCTCTCAATTTTTCTGTAGCCCACACATGGGTCTTGCAAGATACATGGAGGTATTTATAAAGCCTTGAGATTAGGGTTGCACACTCATCAACGGTTAGCATTGATTCTTAAGGGTTGCCCTATAATTAACGACTAGATTTGATTCTTAAAATTTAGGGTTAACGGTCAACATTAACTTCCTAAAATTTAGAGTCAATGGTTAAGGGTCAATGGTTAGCCTTGATCCCTAAAATTTAAGGTCAATGGTCAACATTGACTCATAGACTTTAGGGTTAACCTACCATTAATAGTTTTGCCCAACGACCTTTTTGCATCTCAACGACATTCATAATATCAAATTAATAAGAACAACTATATGAGATGCTGTTGACAACAAATATAACATTAGCCATCAAAGATGGGCTCAACAATCTTCCCCTTTGAATTTATTGGTAACACAGTAAATCCAGCAATCAATAATTAAGCACAAATAACAACCTTTGACACACATAGCTCCCCCTGAAATATGCATCTCCCTTTTATATATACCTGTACCTTTAACTCCCTTTTTTTTTTTTTCTGCTTTTCCCCCTTGACAATATCTCCCCTTTTCAAGCTACTCCCCTTTTTAATTAGTATATAATCTATTTAGATTAATGCAAAACATCTCCCCTTTTGACAACAAATTCAAAGAATAATAGAAGAGGGAAGGGGAAAGGGGTTAGAGGCATACTTTAGCATCTAGGGGTTAGCTGAACACATAAGGTTAGCTTTAACTTCTAGAACATCTTTCTTGATAGAGGTTTGGTGAATGTATCAGCAACTTGCTTTGCAGTAGGCACATACTCCAGCTTTACTTCAATTTTCTCCACTTTTTCTTTAATAAAGTGGTACTTGATTTCAATATGTTTAGTTCTGGAGTGTTGGACAGGATTCTTTGACAAATTGATGACACTTTGGTTGTTACAACTAATTAATAGTAGAATTTTCATATAGCTTTTTAAGATGCTTTACCTCTTTTTCTAGATTGTTGTTTTTATGCAAACAAGCTCTCAATTCATTCTTAAGTTGCTACACTAACTCATCCTCTTCCTTTTTGGTTGATTCCTCATCACTTGAAGATTCTTGATCATTATCTACTTTAGCAACTAGTACATTATTTACATCATCATGATCGAAATCATCATCAACTTCTTCTTTAAAATCCTTTTCATCTAACTTGTTTAAATAATTTCTTCTTTTAGATATGAAGAGTTGCTTTTTCCTTTTGGTACTTGAATTTCTATCTTTAGAATAGCTAGATTTCTTTGTTCTCTACCTTGGGGTTGGCTCATCATCATCATCACTGTTTGCTTCTATTCTCTTTGGACAGTTTATGGTAAAATGCCCTGTGTCTCTACAGCTAAAGAACTTCAAGGGTAATTTTCCCTTGTACTTCTCTTTTCCTTTCTTCATATTTTTGGTGATGTATGTCATGACTTCATCCAGTTCAGTATCACCATCTTCTTCTTTAAAGTTGCTATCGAAATCTTCATCTTGGTCTTTAATTTTTAATTTCTTCATTGCCTTGAAGGTTCACTCTTTCTCTGCCTTAGACTTCTTTTCTTTCTTCATTGGGGTTATTCTCATTTCATAAGTCACCAATATGTTATGCAAATCATTTGACTATCCAAATCTTTATCTTCTGTGGAGGAAATCTTGGCATTGTAAGCTTTTAGTAAGATTCTAACTATCTTTTTTACCACAGTCACATCGTTGATCTCCTCTCCATAGCTTCTAATGGAGCACAAAATTTTGTTTACTCTTGTGAAGAAGACATCCACAAATTCATCATTTTGTATTTTTATGTCTTCAAATTTACTCCTCTAGATTTGTAGTTTGGCTTCTTTCACAACCTTGTTTCCTTTATAAATGTTTTTCAACTTTTTCCAAATTTACTTGGTTATGTTGCACCTTATCACTTTGGTGAATTCTTTGTTTGATAAGGAGGCATATAAGGCATTTCTTACCTTTCCATCACACTCCAAATTCTTTTTATCAGTAAGCATCATAGCAGCACCTTCAGTAACAGGGATGAAGCCACTAATAGCAGATTCAAATACATCTAAACCAAGTGATATCAGATATAGGAGCATTCTATTCTTTTATAATTGATAATTCTGTTTATTAAAAGTAGGAATGCCCTTGTTGTTAATATTGTTCATGCTATCTATGATATCAATTAACAGTAGATGTAAAGACTTAGAGTAACAACAAACAACTTTAGATCAAAGTAGACAAATTGGATTAATAGAGAAAATCAGCTTTGATACCACTTGATGAGGACCTTTTTAGGTCTCACACTAAGAGGGGGAGGGGGTGAATCAGTGTGAGATACTTACTTTTTACAAATATGTCTGGATTAAACTCTGTAACTTTTTAGAGTCAATGATCCAATTATTTATCTTACTTCTTTATGTGAGCATGGCCATATGGATATCAGTCAAGCATGAGTACTAGAAAACACGCAGCAATTTTTACGTGGTTCACCCACAATATGTGAGCTATGTCCACAGTGTGATAGGATCACTCTTAAATCACACAATTCACTCTTCTTATCAAGAATTATAATTATGTTATGGAAGGATCACTCCTTAACCACTTACAATGATCTCCCGATCACTCAAAGGTTTGATTTTTTAATCACTTTAAGGTTAGTAGCTAGTACTTTTTTAAGAAGGATTACTTAATGTGTACAGGTTACTAATGCAGAAAGTAGATCTTTTCCTTCCTCATTGCCAGTCTTTGATCAAGCTTTGCTGATCTTTTCTCTGCAGTATCTATCTTTTGTAGGTTCTCTCGGCTGTAGGTTATTTTCGTTGCAAGTTCTCTCTACTTACTGCTGGTGCTGCCTTACTTACTACCTTGGCAGGTTCTCTCCTTTGCTGCCAGTGCTGCCTTACCTATTGCCTTGGCATGTTTTTCCCCTACTACCGTGGTAGGTTGCTTCACCTATGACCTTGGTAGGTTGCTTCACCTACTGTCTTGGCAAGTTGTTTCACTTACTGCCTTAGTAGGTTGCTTCACTTATTACCTTAGCAAGTTACTTCATTTGCTGCCTTGGCAGGTTGTTTTCTTGTTGCTAGTTTTACCTGCCTTATTGTTAGGGCAAGTATTCTCCTCTTGTTATTGGTGCTGCTTGCCTTATTGTTGGGGCAACTTTTCTCCTCCTACTGCTAGGGCAAGTTTTCTCCTACTATTGTTGGTACTGCCTACCCTACTATTAGGGCAAGTTTTCTCCTTCTGTTGCTGGTGCTGCCTACCTTGTTGGTTGTGTTGCAAGCTATTGGTTGTGATTCACTTACTGTCGGTTCTACAAGCTGCTAGTTGTGACTGTAGCTAGTCGTGCCTGAACTTACTGGTTATGCCTGCATTTGTTGCTAGTTATGCTTATTGCTGCACGTCTCCTCTGGTTTGGTGTGGCTACTACACCTTCTCTTTTATTGGTTTGCTGGTTGCTGCACATCTTTTTGATTGGCTTACCGGCTAATGCACCTCTTCTTGATTGGTCTGCCGGTTGCTGCACCTCTCCTTAATTGGTTTGCTAGCTGCTGCACCTCTTATTAATTGGTTTGCTAGTTGCTGTACTTTTCTTTGAGTGGCTGCTACAACTTCTTCCTTATATGGTTGCTGCAACTTCTTCTTCTTTTTTTGGTTTGGCTAGTTGCTGCCTTTTTCTTTTCCGTTTGATAGGACTGCTAGTTATTGCAACTCCTCCTTCAGTTAGTGTGGCTGTCGATTGCTGCAACTCCTTCTCCCTTTGGTAGGGCTGCCAACTGCTACACCTTCCTTGGCCAATTGCACCTTTCCTTGGTGTTGCACTTCTCTTAACCGACTTCACCTTTCCTTGGTGTTGTACCTCTCTTAGCTAGTTGCACCTCTCTTTGGTGGCTGCCTCTTTTGCCTTGGTTGGTCACTCTCTAATGAGGACCTTTTTAGGTCTCACACTGAGAGGGGGAGGGTGTGAATTAGTGTAAGATGCTCGCTTTTTACAAATCTTTTCGGATTAACCTTTGTGACTTGCTAGAGTTGATGATCCAATGTTTTATCTTTCTTCTTTATGTGAAAGCGATCGTACGAATATCAATCAAATGCACACACCTAAGAACAAACGACAATTTTTATGTGGTTTACCCACAATGTGTGAGTTACATCTACGGTGTGATAGGATCACTCCTAAATCACACAATCCACTTTTGTTATCAAGGGATAAAGTTTGGTTGTGGAAGGATCACTTCTTAACCACTTATGATGATCTTTAGATCATTAGATAAGATGATCTTCTGATCACTTAATGGACTAACCTTTTGATCACTCCAAGGGTATCCCACCCTTTTTCAACAAGCTTATCAAGAGTTTAATAACTAACACATTCCTGAAAAGGATCACTTAATGTGCACAGGCTACTAATGCAGAAAGCAGATCTTCTCCTTCCTTACTGTCGGTCTTTGCTCAAGCTTTATTGGTCTCTTCTCTGCCTGCTAGTTCTCTCCCCCTGCTAGTTCTCTCCATTGCCGGTTATCTTCATTGCAAGTTTTCTTACCCTACTACTAGTGTTGCCTCCCCTATTGCCTTGGCAGGTTGTCTCCTCCTGTTGTCGGTGCTACCTCTTTTGGCCTTGGCAGGTTCTCTTCCTTTGTTGCCTTGGTAGGTTTCTTCCTTTATTGTCGGTGCTACCTCACCTACTGCCTTGGTAGGTTTCCTTACCTACTGCCTTGGTAAGTCGCCTTACTTACTGCCCTGACAAGTTTCTTCCCTTGTTGTCAATGCACATTTTCTCCTCTGCTGTTGTAAGTTGTCGGACTTGCTGTTGGGACACATTTTCTCCTCTAGTGCTATAAGTTGTTGGTCTTGTTGCTAGGGCACATTTTTCTCCCTGCTACTACAAGCTGCTGGACTTGTTGTCGGGGCATGTTTTCTTCCTTGCTGCTGGAACTATTGTTGGTTATGCTTGCATTTGCTACCTGCATGTGCTACTATTATTGCCTGCACTTGCTGTTATCGTTGCCTGCACATGTTGCTATTATTGCCTGCACGTGCTGTTATTGTTACTTGCATGTATTGTTATCGTTGCCTGCACTGTTTGCTATCGTTACCTGTACGTGCTGCTATCGCTGCCTATACGTGCTGCTATCGCTGCCTACACTTTGTGCTATTGCTATTTGTAATTATTGCTATTGCTGCCTACACGTTTTGCTATCACTGTCTGTACGTGCTGTTATTGCTGTCTGCACGTGTTATTATCGTTGCTTACCTGTTTTACTATTGCTGTCTATACATGCTACTTTCGTTGCCTACATGTTTTGTTGTTGCTGCTTGTAAGTTCTACTGTTGCTGTTTGCATGTGTTGTTATGGTTGCCTGCATGTTCTGCTATCGCTGCCTACACATGTTGGTTGTGCTACCCTTGCTTTCTCTCGCTGCTGCAATTACTAGTTGTGGTTGTTGCTGGTCGCACTTGCTACAGGTTGTTAGATGTGCTGCTGGTGTTGAAATCTGTAATTATTGGTTTTTCTGCAATTGCTGGTTTGCCTACACCTTCTGCCCAGACCTTGCTATTACTCCTACAATTTGTAGTTGTTGGTTTGCCTGTACCTTTTGTCTAGACCTTGTTGCTGCTTCTTCTGCTCGGACCTTGTTGCTGCTTTTTCTGCTCGAACCTTGTTGTTGTTCCTGCAATCTGCAATTGCTGGTTTGCCTACTGGACATGTTGCAATTGCTGGGATTGCAAGTTGCCATTGGTTGTTGTGGGCTACTGCTAGTGTTGTAGGTTGTTGCTGGTTGTTATGGGCTGCTGTTGGTACAGCTCCCTGCCCTCGCTACAATAGGTTCCTTCTCCTTTTGGATTGGTTGGCTACTGCCTTTTTCTTTCTTTGGTGTGGCTGCTGCACACCCTCTCTTCTAGTTTGGTGTGGCTACTGCACACCTTCTCCTTTGTTGGTTTGGTATAGCTATCAGCTGCTGAACCTCCTCCTTTGATTGGTGTGGCTGCCTCCTTCATAGATGGTTGTTGTCACCTCTTTTTTGGTCGATTGCTGCACTCTTCTTAATTGGTTTGGTTTTCCAGCTGCTCTTTTCCTTTGGTTTGGTTTTTCAATTGCTATTCTCTTTGGTGTGGCCGGTTGCTGCACCTCTCCTTGGTGTGGCTAGCTGTTGCACCTCTCCTTGTGGTGGTCAGTTGCTTTTATCCTTGGCTGCACTTCTCTTGGCCGGCTGTTGCAATTAAGTTTGCTGTTCTTCTCTTAAAATTCTACAGCACACACATTGTCTTACAAGGTGCATGGGATTATAGAGCCTTGAGATTAGGGTTACATGATCATCAACAGTCATCGTTGATTCCTAAAGGTTTCCTTACAATCAACGACCAGATTTAATTCCTAAAATTTAGGATCAATAATCAATATTGACTTCCTAAAATTTAGGGTTAATGGTCAAGGGTCAACGGTCAACCTTGACATCTAAAATTTAGGGTCGACAGTCAACATTAACTCATCGACTTCAGGGTTGACCTGCCATCAATAGTTTTGCCTAATGACCTCTCTGCATCTCAACGACATTTATAACATCAAATCAATACAAACAACTATATGAGATGATGTTGATAACAAATCCAACATTAGCCATCAAAGATGGGCTCAACAATCTCCCCCTTGGGATTTGTTGGTAACACATTAAATTCAACTTTCAACAATTAAGTATAAGTACATCTCTTCCTAAAACATGCATCTCCCTTTTTGCATGTACTTGTACCTTTAGCTCTCCCTTTTTCTTACTTCTCCCCTTGGACAATTTCTCCCCCTTTATTCATCAAGCTACTCCCCTTTTTGATTAGTATATACTCTTTTTGGATTTATGCAAAATATCTCCCTCTTTGACAACAAATCCAAAGAATAATAAAATAGGAAAGGGGAGAGGGGTTAAAGACATACCTTAGCCTTTAGGGAGTGGTTGAATACTTAAGTTCAGCCTCTTTTGTCCAAGATGTCCTAATCTTTTATGCCACAACAAATTTTCATCTTTAGTGCTTATGTAGTATGTGTTGTTGCTTCTGGAAACTTGGTATAAATTTCCATTTGTTCTTTTACCCTTAGTAAGAATAGCACCATTATTTAATCTCTTGACTGTGTAGCCACTTTTGTTGAAAGTAACTTCATGTCTATCATTACAAAGTTGGCTAACACTGATAAGATTGTATTTTAGCCCTTCAATATAAAGCACTTCCTTAAATTTTAGTTTTTTTGTACCAAATTCAGTAGCACTGATACCTTGAATCTTTAAGGTACCATCATTGCCAAATTTAACTAACCCTCCATCATGTTTTGCTCCTTCCTTTAACACCTTGGACTCTCCTATCATATGTGAAAAGCAACCATTATCTAGGATCCATGGCTTTTCATTCTTGGAAGCTTTTAAGGCTACTTCCACAACCATAATCGTTTCTTTTCTTTTTCTTCTTCTTTGATCAAATGTAAGAGCATTTGTAGGTTTTCTCCTTTGCACTCCTTGATTAGGTAGCAATGTTTGGCTGAATATAGGAACACGTGTAGGTGTTCTCCTTTACACTTTTTGACTGGGCAGTAATGTCAAACAATCCTCAGTGGTGTGTCCAACCCTTTCGCATCTTCCACAAATTTCTCCCAGCAAATCAAATTTGTTTCTCAGTGAAATATGACTTCTTTTCACTTGACATTGTCTCCTTTCTTGATAGAGTCTCCCTCTAGACTCTTGCTTCACATTCCTCTTCATTATAGGCCCATTGCTCTAGCACACATTAGCCTTGTGCCCATACTTACCACAGCTCCAATAAAATCCTTCAAATCTAGATTTTCTTCTTTCACCAAGTCCATGTCTTCTATCTTCAACAATTATTGTGGCTACCTTTTTTACATCTTTGACAACCTGTCTCCTTTGGATAAGAGTCTTTACCACATCTTTCTTGACTCATTTTAACTTGAGTTGGTTTCTGTTCTCCATCATGTCATTATGTTTACTTTTAAGTACAAACATAATTTTCTTCTTCTCTTTTACCTTCTCACTCGACTTTTCAATATAGCCAAAACCTTTCTTTCCCATGGAATGAGGTCTTTGTTTGCTTAAACACTCATCCAATTTTTTAGTAGCATCCTCCTTGATGGCATTTGATGAAGACGACTTTTCTCTCACTTCCATGGCCTACATGAAGCTTTCTTTACACTTCTTTAGCTCAAACTCGACCTTATGGAGCTTGGTTTGCAAAATCAGCACTTTCTGCTCTTATGCAATCACTTTAATGCCAAGATCTTTGTGCATTTTGCCTTGCTCTACCTCAAGTACAATCAGCTCTTCAATTTTTTTCAAGTACTCCTTTTCTTTTGCTTTAAACTCTTTTTCTTTTACTTGGAGATCAAATTCATCAATTGCAGAATTTTTATACAGCTTCTTGAGATGTTTTACCTCTTTTTCCAGCTTGCTATTTTTGTGCAAACAAGCTCTCAGTTCATTATCAAGTTATTGAACCAACTCATCCTTTTCCTTTTCTGTTGATTCCTCATCACTTGAAGATTTTAGAACATTATTTACTTTAGCAACCATTACATTCCTTACAGTAGCATCATCGGAATCATCATTAACTTCTTCTTTAAAATCTTCTTCATTTAGCTTGCTCAAATAATTTCTTCTTTTCAATCTAAAGAATTGCCTTTTCCCTTTGGCACTTGAATTTCCAGCTTTAGAATTGCTAGATTTCTTTGTTCTCCTCCATAAGGCCAGTTCATCATCATCATTACTATTTGCTTCTCTTCTTTTTGGGTAGTCTACGATAAAGTGCCCTATGTCTCCACAGCTAAAGCACTTCGAGGATAATTTTCCCTTGTACTTCCTTTTTCCTTTCCTTATATTGTTGATGATGTATGCCATGACTTCATTTGGTTCAGTATCATCATTTTCTTCTTCAGAAATGTTGTTAGATTCTTCTTCTTGGTCTTTAATCTTTAAATTCTTCATTGTCTTGAAGGCTATCTCTTTCTCTACCTTAAACTTCTTTTCTTTCTTTATTGGGGCTATTCTTATTTCATAAGCCATAAATATGCTGTGTAAATCATCTAAGGGCAATTTATTCAAATCTCTATCTTCTATGGAGGAAATTTTGGCATTGTAAGCTTCCGGTAAGGTTTTGAGTATTTTCCTTACCATAGTAGCATTTTGATCTCCTCTCCATAGTCTCGAATGGAGCATACAATGTCGTTGACTCTTATGAAGAAGACATCCACAAACTCATCATTTTGCATCTTTATGTCTTCGAATATGCTCCTCTAGATTTGTAACTTGGCTTCCTTTATAACCTTGTCTCTTTCATAAATGTTCTTTAACTTGTCCTAAATTTATTTGGTTGTGTTGTACCTCATCACTTTGGTAAATTCTTTGTTTAATAAGGAAGCATATAGGCATTTCTCCCCTTTCTATCACACTCCAAATTCTTCTTATCAATAAGTGTTATAGCAGTACCTTCAGCAATAGGAATAAAACTGCTAACAGTAGATTCAAATACATTTAGACCATGTGTCATCAAATATGTGAGCATTCTATTCTTCTATAATTGATAATTCAACCTAATAAAAGTGGGAATACCCTTGCTATTAACATTGTTCATCCTATCTATGATATCAATCAGTAATAGAGATAAAAATTCATAGCAGTAACAAACAACTTCAAATCAAAGCAAGCAAAATGGATCAATAGAGGGAATTCTCTGATACCACTTGATAAGGACCTTCTTAGGTCTCACACTGAAAGGGGGAGGGAGTGAATCAATGTAAGATGCTTGCTTTTACAAATCTTTCTAGATTAACCTTTATGACTTGTTAAAGTTGATGATCTAATTTTTATCTTTCTTCTTTATGTGAGAGCGACCGTACGGATATCAATCAAACATGAGCATATAAGAATACATGACAATTTTTATGTGGTTCACCCACAATGTGTGAGCTACATCCATAGTGTGATAGGATCACTCCTAAATCACACAATCCACTCTTATTATCAAGGGATACTGTTTGGTTATGGAAGGATCACTCCTTAACCACTTATGGAAGGTTCACTCCTTAACCATTTACGATGATTTCTAGATCACTAGATGAGATGATCTCCTGATCACTTAATGAACTAATCTCCCGATCACTTCAAGGGTATCCTACCTTTTTTTAACAAGTTTATCAAGAGTTTAATAACTATCCCGATCACTTCAAGGGTATCCTACCCTTTTTCAACAAGCTTATCAAGAGTTTAATAACTAACACATTCTTGAGAAGGATTGCTCAATATGCATAGGTTGCTAATACATAAAGCAGATCTTCTCCTTCCTCACTGCCGGTCTATGCTGAAGCTTTATTGGTCTTTTCTCTACAAGTTATCTCTACTATAGGTTATCTCTGTTGTAGGTTCTCTCCCTTTGTTGTTAGTGTTGCCTTACTTGTTGCCTCGGCAGGATCTCTCCTCTATTGCCAGTGCTGCCTCCCCTACTGCCTTGGTAGGTTCTTTCCTCCTACCATCGGTGTTGCCTTCTTTGGCCTTGGCAGGTTTTATTCCTCTGTTGCCTCACTTGTTGCCTTGGCAGGCTTTTTCCTCTGCTATCGGTGCTACCTCACTTGTTGCCTTGGTAGGTTTCCTCCCCTACGGCCTTAGCAGGTTGCCTCACTTACTGCCCTGGTAGGTTTCTTCCCCTGTTGATGGTGCACGTTTTCTCCTCTGCTGCTGTAAGCTGCCAGACTTACTGTCGGGACACATTTTCTCCTTTACTGCCGCAAGTTGTCGGACTTGCTGCTAAGGTACATTTTCTCCTTTGTTGCCACAAGTTACCAGTCTTGCTACCGGGGCACATTTTTTTCCTCTGCCATTACAAGCTGTTGGACTTGCTGCTGGTCATGCCTACACTTGTTGCTATTGCTACTTATATGTGCTAGTATTGCTACCTGTACTGGCTACTATTGCTGCTTGCACGTGCTGCTATTGCTACTTGTATGTGCTACTTTTGCTACTTGTACTTTATGCTATTGCTATTTGCACATGCTGCTATTGCTGCCTGCACATGTTGGTTATGCTACCTTTAATTTCTCTTACTACTGCAATTACTAGTTGTGGTTACTACTAGTTGTGCCTATTATAGGTTGCTGGATATGTTGTTGGTGTTGAAATCTGCAATTGCTGGTTTTTCTGCACCTGTTGGTTGGCCTGCACCTTCTGCCCAGACCTTGTTGCTGCTCCTGCAATTTGTAGTTATTGGTTTGCTTGTACCTTTTGTCCGAACCTTACTGTTACTCCTGCAATTTGCAGTTACTGGTTTGCCTACTGGACGTGCTGCAATTATTGGGATTCTGAGTTGTCATTGGTTGTTGCAGGCTGCTACTGCAGGTTGCTGCAGGTTGTTGTGGGCTATTGCTAGTATAGCTCCTTGCCCTTATTGTAATAGGTTCCTTCTCTTTTTGGATTGGCCGGCTATTGCCTTCTTTTTTCTTTGGTGTGGCTGCTATATACCCTCTCTTTTGGTTTGGTGTGGTTGTTGTATACCTTCTCCTTTGCTAGTTTGGTGTGGTTGTTGGCTATTGAACCTCCTCCTTTAATTGGTGTGGCTACCTCCTTTATTGATGGTTACTGTCACCTCTTTTTTGGCTAGCTGTTGCACTCTCATTAATTGGTTTGGTTTTTCGGTTACTCCTCTTCTTTAGTTTGGTTTTCCGATTGTTGCTCTCCTTAGTGTGGCCAACTGCTGCGCCTCTCCTTGGTATGGCCAGCTGCTATACCTTTCCTTGTGGTGGTCGGCTGCTCCTATCCTTGGCTGTACCTCTCTTGGCCAGCTGCTGCAATTAGGTTTGCTGTTCTTCTCTTAAAATTTTGTAGCACACACATTGTCTTGCAAGGTGCATGAGGTTATTTATAGAGCCTTGAGATTAGGGTTATACGATCATTAACAATCATCGTTAATTCTCAAAGGTTGCCTTACAATCAATGACTAGATTTGATTCCTAAAATTTAAGATTAATAGTCAACATTGATTTCCTAAAATTTAGGGTCAATAGTCAAGGGTCAACAGTCAACCTTGACCCCTAAAATTTAAAGTCATTAGTCAACATTGACTCATCAACTTCAGGGTTGACCTGCCATTAACGGTTTTTCCCAATGACCTCTCTGCATCTCAACGACATTTATAACATCAAATCAACACAAATAACTATGTGAGATGGTGTTAACAACAAATCCAACATTAGCCATCAAATATGGGCTCAACACTCTCTCTTTGCTGCTCAACCTATCTTTGTCTTTAGGTTTGCTGTTCACCTCTCCTTGGCTTTAGGTTTGCCATTCACCTCTACAACCCTTGTCGTTCTCTCAATTTTTCTGTAGCCCACATATTGGTCTTGCAAGATGCATGGAGTTATTTATAGAGCCTTGAGATTAGGGTTGCACACTTATCAATGATCAACATTAATTCCCAAGGGTTACCCTATAATCAATGGCCAAATTTGATTCTTAAAATTTAGGGTCAATGGTTAGTATTAACTTCTTAAAATTTAGGGTCAATGGTCAAGGGTCAACGGTCAGCCTTGACTTTTAAAATTTAGGGTCAACAGTCAACATTGACTCATCAACTTTAGGGTTGACTTGCCATCAACGGTTTTGCCCAACAACCTTTTTGCATCTCAACGACATTCATAACATCAAATTAATAAGAACAACTATATGAGATGCTATTGACAACAAATCCAACATTAGTCATTAAAGATGGGCTTAACATTAAGGGTTATAAATATATATGCAGTTGCTAAGAAAGGGTTAGCTGTAAAACATAAGAGAGGGCATGATAGAGAAAGAAAAATATAGATTGACAAAGCATAAAGAATTGCAGAGTGCTATGAATAGCATAAAGAACTGCAACAAAAGAAAATTGTAGAGAGCATGATGCAGAAAACCCCAAAAAGACATGGTTTAGGGACCTAATGCACACAAGGAATCAAAGAACAACCAGGAAAGCTAAACCAGAGTTTAATATCACGAACCCTAGACTTACCCTTCGAAGGAACACGAACCTAAGGTATTTAAGAAGGATATGGATGCCACACTCTAGAAAAGAAAGGAATTGGGAGTGATAAGTCGATTGGAATGCTACAAGAAAAAGTACCTCTTGATAAGTTCTTTAGTCCTTAAAAGAACCGAGGGAGAAAAACCCTTGCTTTCTATTTCATTCAAAGTTGTCTACCTTTAAAGCTTACAAGGGGTACCTATTTATAGGTTAAGATAGTAATCCTAAAGAGGTACAAGTTCCTACTTAGGACAAAATCCTTATTTTAGAGGAATTCCTAACTATGGACAAATTCCAACATAGACTATAAACTCCTATTTAGAAGTGAATGCTATTACTTAGTCTGACCTATTAAGTATTCTAATTATATTAATTAGGCCTGAACTCTTTGTCAAACTTGAATTTGCACAATTTGAGGCTTGGTTGGCCTGAATGTTCTCAATCAGCCCATTTTGTGTTTCTTTAATCTTTTTGGCTCTAGCTCGTGTTATTGGGCCTTCTGGGATGTGCAATGGACCTCTTGCATCCAATAAAGCCTTTTACCCATCATCTCTATGGTTCTCATTAGAGCATAACTAATAGGGTGAGTTGCAAAAAGAGAAGGAACCTGTAGAGGCAAAGGAGATAACCTGCAGAGGAGAGAACTTATAGAATAGAGAACTTGTAGAGAAGAGAAGCTATAGAGGAGAGACAGCAGTAGTGGCAGAAAGGAGGATAGAACCTGTAGAGGAGAGAACCTGCAGAAGAGATAACCTACAGAAGAGAGAACCTGTAATAGAGAGAACCTGTAGAGGAAAGAACTTGTAGCTGAGAGAACCTGTAGAGAACAGTATAATAAGTAGAGAAAATTGTAGAAGAGATAACTGTAGAGGAGAGCATAGCAGGTAAAGAAAACCTACAAAGGAGAGCACGACAAGTGGAGACCTGTAAAAAGCTGTGACTAGCAAAGGTAGGAGAGAAACTCGGTAGGGGCAAAAGACAAACCCTGTAGAGGTAGGAGAGAAACCTGGCAGAGGCAAAAGAGAAACCCTGCAAAAGGAGGAGAGAAACTTTGTAGAGGAGAAAACTTACAGAGGAGAGAATGGGCAGAAAGCTTAAGCAAAGACCGGCAGAGCTTAAGTAGAGACCGGCAGTGAGGAAGGAGAGAACAACAAAAAGAAAGGAGAAGATCAGTTTTTTACAATAGTAGCTTGTGCACATAAAGAGATCTTTCTCAGGAAAGTTTTTATTATAACCTTTTATTGTACTTCTTGAAAAGGATGGGAAACCCTTGGAGTGATTGGGAGATCATTATAAGTGGTTAAGGAGTGATCCTTCCATAGTGGTTAAGAAGAGATCTTTTTACAACATTAGTTGTATCTCTTGATAAAAAGAATGGATCATGTGATCTTATCACACCATGGACGTACCTCACACATTGTGGGTGAACCACATAAAAATTCTATGTGGATTATCGACTTTAATAAGTCATAAAGATTTAATTTAGATAGATTTGTAAAAAGTATACATTTCACATTAATTCACCCCCTCTCCCTTTCAGTGTGAAACCCAAGAAAATCCTTATCAATTGGTATTAGAGCCTTGGGTTCCTCTGTTGATCCATCTTGCTTAGATCTAAAATACTTTTGCTGTTACTGTGAATCTTTACATCTATTATTGGTTAATATCATGAAGAGTATAAATAGTGTTAATAGTAAGGGTATTTCCACATTTAATGGACAAAATTATCAATTATAAAAGAATAATATGCTCCTATATTTGCTGTCACATGGTCTGGATATGTTTGAATTTGCTATCAATGGCTTCACTCCTATTGCTAAAGGTACTGTTATGATGCTTGTTGATAAGAAGAATTTAAAGTATGATAAAAGGCTTGAAATGCCTTATATGCCTCTTTATTAGATAATGAATTCACCAAAATGATGGGGTGCAACATAACCAAACAAATTTGGGACAAATTGAAGAATATTTATGAAGGAGACAAGGTTATGAAGGAGGCCAAGTTACAAATTTGGAGATTTGAAGATATAAAGATGTTGAATGATGAATCGGTGAATGCCTTCTTTACAAAAGTAAATGAAATTGTATCCTTCATTAGAGGCTATGGAGAGGAAATCAATGATGCTACTATAGTAAGGAAAATACTTAGAATCTTACAAGAAGCTTTTGATGCCAAAGTTTCCTTCATAGAAGATAGAGATTTGGATAGGTTGCTCTTGGATGATTTTACATAGTATATTGGTAGTTTATGAAATGAGAATAGCCCTAATGAAGAAAGAAAAGAAGCCTAAGGCAGAGAAGGAGTTGACATTCAAGGCCATGAAGAAATTAAAGATTAAAAAACAAGAAAAAGATTCCAATAGTAGCTTTGAAGTTAAAGATGGTGATACTAAACTTGATAAAGTCATGACATATATCATTAAAAATATGAGGAAAGGAAAAGGAAAGTATAAGGGAAAATTACACTTGAAGTGCTTTAGTTATAGAGGCATTGGGCACTTTGTTGTGAACTGCTCAAAGAGAAAAGAAGTAGAAAGTGATGATGATGATGAGTCGGCTCCAAGGAAGAGAACAAAGAAATCCAACTATTCTAAAGTTAGGAATTTAAGTGCCAAAAGGAAAAAGAAACTCTTCAGATCCAAAAGAAGAAATTTCTTGAGCAAGCCGGATGAAGAAGATTTTGAAGAAGAAGTTGATGATGATTTCGATGATGATGCTACAGAAAATGTGCTGGTTACACAGGTAAATGATGAAAAGGAATCCTTAAGTGATGAGGAATCAGTTAAACAGGAAAAGAAAGAAGTGGTGCAACAACTTGAAAATGAATTGAGAGCTTGTTTGCACAAAAACAGCAAGCTGAAAAAAGAGGTAATGAATCTCAAGAAGCTGAATAAAGATTCTATTATTGATAAATTTGATCTCCAAGTGAAAGAAAAGGAGTTTGAAAAGAAGAGAAGGAGTACTTGAAAAGAATTAAGGAGCTGAATGTACTTGAGGCAAAGTAAGGTAAGATACATGAAGATCTTGGTGCTAAGGTGATTGCACAAGAGCAATAAGTGCTGAATTTGCAAGCCAAGCTCCACAAGGCTAAATCTAAATTGAAGAAGTATGAAGAAAGCTTTATGTAAGTTGTAGAAGTGAGAGGAGAGTCCTCTTTAACATATGTTATTGAGGAGGATGCTACCAAAAGTTGAATGAGTGTCTAAACAAACAAAGACCTCATTCCATAGGGAAGAAAGGACTTGTCTATGTTGCAAACCAAACGACAAGGTAGAAGAGAAGAAGAAAATTGTATTTGTTCCTAAAAGTAAACATAATGACGTTATGGAGAAGAGAAACCAACCCAAGCTAAAATGGGTTAGGAAAGATGTGATGAAAACCCCTATTTAAAGGTGATAGGTTGTCAAAGACGAAAAGAAGGTTGCCACACTTAAAAATCAGGTGACTAAAGGTGTGAGAAATAATTATAATGCTAATTATTACCAAACAAGTGCTGAAGATAGGAAATATAAACTAATTGAAAGAAGAAAATTTAGATTTGAAGGATTTTGCTGGTACTGTAGTAAGTATAAGCACAAGGCTAATGTATGCTAGTGTAATTGGCCTATAATAAAGAGGAATGTGAGGCAAGAGTCTAGGGGGAGACTCTATTAAGAAAGGAAATAGCTTTAAGTCAAAAGAAGTCAAATTTCACTAAGAAATAGATTTGATATATTGAAAAAAATCTATGAAAAATGTGAAAAGACTGGATATACTGCAAAGGAATGCTTGACATTGCTGCTCAGTTAAGGGATGCAAAGGAAAATACCTACATATGCTTCTACGTTTGGCCAAAGAACAAGAAGAAGAAGTGAAATGACAATGGTTGTGGAAGTAGCCTTAAAAGCTTCTAAGAAAAAAATGCCATGGATCTTTGATAGTGACTACTCTTCACATATGATAGGAGACTCTACAGTGTTGAAGGAAGTAGAAAAATATGATAAAGGGTCAATCACATTTGGCAATGATAGTGCTTTAAAGATTAAAGGTGTTGGTGCTACTGAAGAAAATCTGAAATCAGAGGAAGTGCTTTATGTTAAAGGGCTAAAATACAATCTAATTAGTGTTAGCCAACTTTGTAATGATAAGCATGAAGTTACTTTCAGCAAGAGTGGCTACATAATAAAAAGATTAAGTAATAATGCTGTTTTTATAAAGGGAGAAAAAACTATGAAAACTTATACTAAGTTTCCTATAGCAAAAGCACATGCTACATAAGTATTAAAAATGAGAATTTGTTGTGGTATAAAAGATTAGGACATCTTGGACAAAATGGGCTGAACTTATGTAGTCAGCCAACCCCTAGAGGATGAGCTATACCTCGAACCTTCCTTCTTTTTTCCTCTTTTATTATTCTTTGGATTTGTTGTCAAAAGGAAAGATATTTTGCATAAATCCAAAGAGAGTATATGCTAATCAAAAGGGGAAGTATCTTGATAAATTTAAAGGGAAAAATCAAACAAAGGGGGAGAAATTGTCAAGAGGGAGAAGCAAAAAAAAAAAGGGAGTCAAAGGTTGTTTCTGCATGCAAAAAGATGTTTCAGGGGGAATTATGAATGTCAAAAGCTATTGCTTATGCTTAAATGCTGACTTATGAATTTAATGTGTTGCCAATAAATCCAAAGGGGCAGATTGTTGACCCTATCTTTGATAGCTAATGTTAGATTTGTTGTCAACAATATCTCATAGATTTGTCCTTGTTGATTTGATGTTGTGAGTGTCGTTGAGATGTGTTTGCTGCAGTTACAAAATGTTGGCAGCTGATTCGTTTAATGGTTAAGGAAGATAACGTCGGTAGAATGTGACGAGAATAAGGAGAGAAAGCAGGGCCAAAATTAGGATGCTACCAATCTCACCTGTGCTACCAAAAACAACGAGTTAATTCAGATTGTTGGTGGTGTTTTGGTTGTAAAGAAAGTACTAGTTGTTGTAATTGGCTGATTGTAAGATTGCCCTCCATGTGGCACAGATGAAATTTCTTTGGCAAGATGTGTCATTGCTACCTTTGACATTGCGTTTAATAGTGGCACTATAAGTCACTTGCTGAGTGTGAGTCATTGTTGACCATTAACCCTAAATTTTAAGAGTCAATGCTGAACGTTGACCTTAAATTTAAGAAGTCAATATTGACCATTAACCCTAAATTAAAGGTATCAATGCTGATCATTGATGCTAGGGCAATTCTAAATTAAAGGAATCAATGCTGACCATTGATGATAGGGCAACCCTAAACTCAAGGCTTATAAATATACATGTAGTTGTTAAGAAAAGTTAGCTATAAAACATAATAGAAGGTACGATAAAGAAAGAAAAATAAAGAGTGGCAGGACATAGAGAATTACAGAGTGTTGCGAATGTCATAAAGAGTTGCAACAAAAGAAAACTTGTAGAGAGCATAACCAATAGGGTGAGTTGCAGAAAGAGTTGGAACCTATAGAGGCAGAGGAGAGAATCTGTAGAGGAGAGAATCTGCAGAGGATAGAACCTACAAAAGAAAGAACCTATAGAAAAGTGAACCTACAGAGGAGATAATCTGCAGAGAAGAGAACCTGCAAAGGAGAGAACTTGTAGAAAAGTGAACCTACAGAAGAGTGAACCTACAGAAGAGAGAACCTACATAGGAGAGAAACTATAGAAGAGAGAACTTACAAAGGAGAGAACTTGTAGAGGAGAGAACCTACAAAAGAGAGAACTTACAGAGGAAAGATAGCAGCAAGGGTAAAAAGGAGGAGAGAACTTACAAAAGAGAACTTACAGAAAATAGAACCTACAAAAAAGAGAACTGATAGAGGAGAGAACCTGTAGCAGAGAGAACTTATAAAGGAGAGAACCTATAGAGGAAAGAACTTGTAAAGGAAAAAACCTACAATTGAGAGAACTTGTAGAGGAGACCACGATAGGTAGTGAAAACTGCAGAATAGAAAACTGTAAAGCAGAGCATGGTAGGTAGAGAAAACTTGCAGAGGAGAGCACGGCAGGTAGAGACTTGTAAAGCTGTGACTGGTAGAGGCATGAGAGAAACCCTACAGAGGAGAGAATTAGTAGAAAGCTTGAGCAAAGATCAACAGAACTTGAGTAGAAACTGGTAATGAGGAAGGAAAGAACATCAGAAAGAAAGGAGAAGATCAATTTTCTGCAATAGCAACTTATGCACATGAAGAGATCTTACTCAAGAAAGTTTTTGTTATAACCTTTTTATGTACTTGAAAAAGGGTGGGAAACCCTTGGAGTGATCAGGAGATCATTGTAAGTGGTTAAGGAAAAATCCTTCCATAACATCAGCTGTATCCCTTGATAACAATAGTGGATTATGTGATCTAGGAATGATCCTATCATACTGTGGATGTAGCTCACACATTATGGGTGAACCATATAAAATTTATGTGTGTTCTTGGATGCTTGTGCTGGCTTGATATCCATACGACCATTCTCACATAAAGGAGCAAGATAAAATTGGATCATTGACTTTAATAGGTCATAGAGATTTAATCTAGACAGATTTGTAAAATGTAAACATCTTACACTAATTCACTCTTTCCCCATCTCAGTGTAAGATCCAAGAAGGCCTTTATCAAATTGCCTATAGTTTGATTATTAGAACTTACACGTCCAATATTAGTAGGAGTAGAATAGGATGGATAGGATAGCAAAATAGAATAATACTTTTTTCACTTATTCAATAATCAATAAGAGCATGTGCCTTCCAAATCTTTTGAAATTCTCTAGCTCCAGTGGGCTCCACATCATCCACCTTTTAGCAAACAAATGAATGATGAACCATAATGAAAAACATTAATCAAAACACCCCACCAATAAGAATGGAATTAACATCAAAAAATTGTTTAGAATTTGTTAGAGTATAATATATCTTCCACATCTAACATCTTACTTAATGACTTAAGTTTTTAGGTAAAATGATTTTTTTAACAAGGTATTAGAATTTTTATAACAAAGTGATCATAAGTTCTGAAGTTCCCGACTTCTCTCTAAGATCTACTAGTTTGTGATACTGAGAGGGGGGGTGAATCAGTATCACCACAATTCGCAATTCGCAGGTAAGTGAACAACTTCAACCTCTTTTTAAAAGCGAGCTCTTTCTCAGATTCGACTAAGGTAGATCTATTGCTACCTACTAATCACAATAGTCCCCAAAGTCACCTTTCAAACACCTTACCTAATAGACAATTCAGATGTTCTTGTTTAGGTCTTCGTTAGGTTATGGGTTGATTAATACTTTAGCTGTGTTCATAACTCAATTCAAGACATAGAACGTAAAGCAAATTAAGGACACACGAGATTTACGTGGTTTCGTCAACATGACGTACATCCACGGTGGTAGGGACTCTCCCTTACCAAGACTATCTACTATACTTGAAAATTCCAGTTACAATAGATGTTTTAATCCTCTGCTCCTCTCACTATTGCAATTACTAAGTAAGTACAATACAAAGAGTGTCACTTACTATATCTACCCTTCTTCTAGCTTGTCTTGCCTCTGTTGAATTAAAAGGCTGCTCCACTGCTGCTTAGAAGTTCACCACAACGCTCTCTAACCTCTCTTGAAGAAATCTGGAAAAACGTTGAGTTCTTTCCAATGCTTCACTGAATTCCTTCTCTAGGTTGTCTCACACAGCTCTTGCTTTCACCATCTCATGGTCTCACGCATCTCCTATTTCATGATCTCACTGTCTCACAGCTTGCGTCACGTTTCTGGTTTGTCATTCCACGTCTCATGGCTTGCCTTACTTTTCTGGTTTGGCACTTCACGTCTCACACACGTTTCTGGTTTGTACCCTTTGCTGGTCACACACCTTACATATGCTTTTGGTTTGGCGTTTCACGTCGCACGTATGTTTCTGGTTTGCATGCCTTGCTGGTCACACGCCTTACCACCGTTTCTGGTTTGCACTTGTCTGTTTTACACCTCTGGACAGCTTGGTTTGCTATCCTGGTGGTCTCCTCTTTCACGGTTTCTCCTCTCTTCCCTTACGGACAGTGTGCTATCTTCTCTCTTACGTGAATCACATGATTTTCTCCAGTTATCACACGGTTTCCCTTGCTATCCAATTTATCCCTTGGTGTTATCTCCTTTTGTCGTGCTGTCTCCTAGCCGTCCACCTTGCTTTGGCTGTCCACTCTTGGTTGGCCGTTCTCCTCCTTGCTGTCCACACCTATTTGGCCGTTCACCTCTTTGCTTGGCCGTGTAGGTTGGTTGGCTAAATTCTCTTTTGGCCAAATACCCTAGCTTGATGTGTAGCTTGTGTTTGACCGATTGTTTCCTTGCTTGGACGTCTCTTCTCTTTGGACAGTTTCCCTCTCTTTTTGTCGTGTACCCTCTCTTGTCGTCTCCCTTTTCTTTTGCAAGTGGTGTGTTGCCGTTTTGGGTTTGGCTGGTTGCTCCTCCAACATTTTGTGTTTTGTCAAATCTCTCTTATGTTGGATGGTTTCTCTCTAGGTTTTGGCTGACTCCCTTGGTTGAACAGTTTCATTTTTGTGTTTGGACGGTTTCTTCCTCTCTTTCAGCCGGTTGCTCTGTTTTGCCGACGGTCTCTCTCTCTTCTTTGGGCTATCAGATTTTCTCCTTCCCTTGTTCTGCCGTGCTGGTTTTCTCTCTTCCACCTTTTTGTCATTTTTCTCTTTCGGGCATTTCTCGGTTTTTCTCTCTCTTTACTGCCGACGGTATATTTTTGGCCGTGTTTTCTCTCTCGGTGGTATATGCCATTCCTTCTCTCCTTTTGCTGTCTTCCCTATTTTGCCGTTTGTTGTATTTGGTCGTTCCTTTGTTTTGCCGTGTTAGTGTTCTGCCGTCACCCCCTTCTTTTTGCCGTGTACCACTTTGGCCGATTCCTTTTTTCTGCTGGTTGTATATTTTCACCGTTATACTCTCCGGTTGTGTATTTGTCGTGTATTTAATTATGTTAGCCTTCCTCTTGTTTTGTCTTCCAAGGTCTTTATATACTCTCTTCCATGAAATTCTAATAAGGCTTACGTGGCAGATTTACGTTCTTGCCCTTACGCAGCGGATTTACTTTCTTGCCCTTACGCGATAAATTTACTTTCTTGCCCTTCCATGTGACTTTATTTTCTTGCACACTTAAACCTAGTTGACAACAATTACAACCCATATAAGGTTGTGGGAACAACAAGTTCAAATCATGATGCCCATCCATTTAATTATGAATTAATTATAAATTTCTAGTTTTTTCATACTTTCAACCTAAGTGAGTTGCTTTTAGTTTAAATGAGCTGAGTTCTTGTGTGAAAGGACTAGTTAAAGTATAATATATGATTTATATTTTGAATCTCATTTGATAATTAAAATTTTTGGATAAAATAGTTTTTAAGCAAAATTATTGGTATTTGCAAACAAATTACATGCAGAAAGTTTCCAGATGTTATTTAAATTATAGCATAAGTGCAAGCATTTAAGTACTAATGAACAAGCAAACAACTTATACAACTTTTAACTTCTTTATTCATTTTCTTTGCTTGTTTTGTTAAGCAACAATAGATAGTAAATCACTTCTCCAAAATATTTTAAATGAATCAAGAAATTAAAAGAAAAAGAAAAGAAAAATAAGAGAGAAGAAATGCCCCTACACATGATAAAATTTTTCAAATTATCTTAAATGAAGATGGACCTTTTGTTTGACAAATAAAAAAGCCATCATGGTATAAGCTCATTTTGGAAATTTAAGCCATATTCCAACAATCAGTGTAAGATAATGAGCATAATAAGTATATGATAATGACCATAAGCAAAACATAAGGGATAAGGACCGTTTTAGGTCTCACATTGAGAAGGGGTGAATCAATGTGAGATATACGCTTTTTACAAATCAATTTGGATTTAACCTTTGTGGCTTGTTAGGGTCGATGATCTAATTTTTATTTTCTCCTTTATGTGAGCGCAACCGTACAACTAAAAAAATCAATGCACAAGCACCCAAGAACATACGGTAATTTTTATGTGGTTTACCTACAATGTATAAGTTACGTCCATGGTGTGATAGGATCCCTCCTAAATCACACAATCCACTCTTGCTATCAAGGGATACAATAATGTTGTGGAAGGATCACTCCTTAACCACTTATGGAAGGACTACTCCTTAACCACTTACAACGATCTCCCGATCACTCCAAAGGTATCCCACCCATTTTCAGCAAGTTTATCAAGAGTTTATAATAAAAACTTTCCTAGAGAATGATCACTCAATGTGTACAAACTGCTAGTGCAGATTATGGATCTTTTCTTTCCTTTAATGTCGATGCTACATGTATACGCTACTATTACTGCCCATTGCGCTACTCTGATGTCTGCACCTGGTGCCATTGCTATCTGTGCGCGCTGCTAATGCTATCCGCACGTGCTACTGCTACTGTCTATGTGTGCTACTACTGTTGCTGTTTGCACACATTATGCACGCATTGCTCTTGCTATTCGCACATGCAGCTGCTACTATCCACTTGCGCTGCTGCTATTGTCTGCACGCACTCCGCACACGCTGCTAATGCTATCTACACATGCTGCTGTTGCAATCTGTGCGCACTACTAATGCTATTTGTGTGCGCTGCTTTTGCTGTTCACACGCATTATGGCTGCTTACCGCATATGCTATTCTTGCTGTTCGCACATGTTGCTCTTGTTGGCCACGCTCTGTGCACACTACTACTGCTATCCCTACGTACTGTAGCTGTTTTCTTGTGCTGCTTCTGCTATCTCCGCACACTGCAGCTGTCTTCTTGCACTTTTTCTACTATCTGCGTGCACTACAGTTGCCTTCTCGCACCATTGTTGCTATCCTCACGTGATATAGCTCTTTTTTCGCACTACTACTACTATCCCCACGCGTTGCAGCTGTCTTTGCATACCGCTATTGTCTGCACGTTGGTTGTTGGTGCAGGACCCTTTTGCTACTACTCCACCTCCTACCAGCTGTTACCTTGGTGGTTTTTGCTGATGCGGGTGGCTGCTTTGGTGGTGTTTGCTGGTGCAGGTGGCTGGCTACCTTGCTCTCTTTCTTTCCTCCGTGGCCAGTTGCACCTTGCTACTTCTCCTTGGTGGCTGCTACACTCTCCTTGGCTGGTTGCCTTGCCCTCTTTCTTTATCTCCTTGGCCAGTTGCCTTGTTACCTCTCTTTGGTGGCTGCTACACTTTCCTTGGCTGGCTTCTGCACTCTCCTTAGCCAGCTGCACCTCCCTTAGTGGCTGTCTTTTTTGCCTTGGTTGGTCACTCTCTCCTTTGAAGGCTGCCTCTCTCTCTGCCGTTCACCCTCTCTTTGCCTTTAGGTTTGTCGTTCTCTCTCCTTTGGCTGGCTCTCTTAAAATTTTGCTACACACCCCTTTCTTGCAAGACATATAGGGGTATTTATAGAACCTTGAGATTAGGGCTACACGATCATTAATTTCCATATGTTGCCCTATAATTAATGGCCAGATTTGAGTCCTAAAATTTAGGGTTAATGGTTAATGTTGACTTCCTAAAATTTAGAGTTAATGGTCAATGGTCAATGGTCAATCTTGACCCCCAAAATCTAGGGTCATGGTCAACATTTACTTCTCAATGTCAGGGTTGACTTGTCATCACCAGTTTCTCCCAATGACCTCACTACATCTTAACAGCATTTATAATATCAAATCAACACATATAACCATGTGAGATGGTGTTGACAACAAATCCAACATTAGCCATTAAAGATGAGCTCAACAATCTCCCCCTTTGGATTTGTTGGTAACACATTAAATCCAACAATACATATATAACATCTTACTTAATGACTTACCCTTAACATTGTCATTCACAGCTCCCCCTGAAACATACATCACCCTTAACTGGGTTTAACTCCCATTTTTTACTTCTCCCCTTTGACATGTTCTTCCCCTTTATTCATTAAGCTACTCCTTTTTTTATTAATATATACTCTCTTTGAATTTATGCAAAATATCTCCCCCTTTGACAACAAATCCAATGAATAATAGAAGAGGGAAGGGGAGAGGGGTTAGAGAATATCTCAGCCTCTAGGGGTTGGCTGAATACTTAAGTTCAGCCTCTTTTGTTTAAGATGTCTCAGTTTCCTATGCCACAACAAATTCTCATCTTTGGTGCTCATATAGCATGTGTTCTTGCTTTTGGAAATTTGGTATAAGTTTCCATTTATTCTTTCACCCTTAGTAAGGACAGCACCATCTCTTAGTCTCTTTACTGTGCAGCCACTTTTGTTGAAAGTAACTTCATGTCCATCATCACACAGTTGGCTAATACTGATGAGATTGTGTTTTAACCCTTCAACATAAAGCACTTTCTTTGATTTCAGGTTTTCTGCACCAATTTTAGCAACACCAATACCTTTAATCTTTAAGGCACCATCATTACCAATTTGACTAATCCTCCATTATATTTTACTACTTCCTTGAACATCTTGGAGTCTTCTATCATATATGAATAGTAGACACTATTTTGGATCCATGACTTTTCTTTCTTGAAAGCTTTTAAGGCTACTTCTACAACCATAGATGTTTCTCTTCCTTTTCTTCTTCTTTGGCCGAATTGGGGAGCTTGTGTTGGTGTTCTACTTTGCATTCCTTGACCAAGCAACAATGGTTGGCATGTTCTCCTTTGCATTCTTTGACCGGGCAGCAATGTCAAGTAGTCTTTAGCAGCGTGTCCAACCCTTTCACATCTTCCACAGATCTCTCCCAGCAAATCAAAACTGTTTCTCAGTGGAATATGACTTCTTTCCACGTAAGACTGCCTCTTTTCTTGATAGAGTCTTCCCTTAGACTCTTGCCTCACACTCCTCTTCATTATAGGTCAAGTATTCCAACACGTATTAGCCTTGTTCCCATACTTACCACAGCTCTAGCAAAAACTTTCGAACTTAGATTTACTTCTTTTACCAAGTTCATATCTTTTTTCTTTAGTAGTTGGTGTGGTAACCTTTTCTCCATCTTTAATAGTCTGTCTCTTATGGATAGGAGTTTCCACCACATCTTTCCTAACCCATTTTAACTTAGGTTGGTCTTTCTTCTCCATCACATCATTGTGCTTACTTTCAGGTACAAACACAATTTTCTTCTTTTCTTTTACCTTCACTCAGCTTTTCAATGTAGTCAAGTCCTTTCTTCCCCATAAAATAAGGTCTTTGATTGCTTAAACACTCATTCAACTTTCTAGTAGCATCCTTATTGATGGCATTTGCTGATGAAGACTCTTCTTTCACTTCTATGGCTTGTATAAAGCTTTCTTTATGCTTCTTTAGCTCAGACTTGGCCTTGTGAAGCTTGGCTTGCAAAATCAGCATCTCTTGCTCTTGTGTAATCACCTTAACACCAAGGTCTTCGTGTATCTTGCCTTGCTCTGCGTCAGGTACACTCAGCTCCTCAGTTCTCTTTAAATACTATTTCTTTTTTACTTCAAACTCCTTTACCTTCACCTGGAGATTAAATTCATCTGCATAAGAATTTTCACACAGCTTCTTGAGATGAATTACTTCTTTTTCCAGCTTACTGTTTTTTCCCAAACAAGCTCTTAACTTATCCTTAAGTTACTGCAACAACTCATCCTCTTCCTTTTCTGTTGATTCCTCCTTACTTGAAGATTCTTGATCATCATTTACTTGAGTGACTAGCACATCCTTTACAGCCTTTTCATTAGAATCATCATCACTTTCTTCTTCCTCCAGCTTGCTCAGGAAATTCCTTCTTTTGGATATGAAGAACTTCTTTTTCCCTTTAGCACCTGAATTTCTAGTTTTAGAGTAACTAAGTTGCTTTGTCTTCCTTTTTAGGACCGGCTCATCATCATCCTCACTATTTGCTTCTCTTTTTTTTGGGCAATCCATGGCAAAGAGTTTAATTGCTTCATAGTTAAAGCACTTTAAGGGTAATTTTCTCTTATACTTCCTTTTTCTTTTCCTCAAGTTACTAGTGATGTATGCCATGACTTTATCCAATTTAGTATCACCATCTTCTTCTTTAGAGCTGTTATCGAACTCCTCTTCTTGGTCTTTAATCTTTAACTCCTTCATTTCCTTGAACACCAACTCCTTCTCTATCTTGGACTTTTTTTCTTTTTTTATTGGGACTATTCTCATTTTATAAGTCACCATTATGTTCTACAGGTCATTTAAGGGCAATCTATCCAAATCTCTAAGTATTTTCCTTACCACAATAGCATCGTGGATCTTCTCTCCATAGCTTCTAATGGATCATACAATTTCATTTACTTTTGTGAAGAATGCATCCACAGTCTCATTGTTCTGCATCTTTATGTCTTCGAATCTACTCCTTTAGATTTGTAGTTTGGCTTCCTTTACAATCTTGTCTCTTTCATAGATGTTCTTTAGTTTGTCTCAAATTTGCTTAGCTGTGTTGCATCCCATCATCTTGGTGAATTCTTTATCTAACAGGGAGGCGTATAAGGTATTTCTTACCTTTCCATCACACTCAGCTGGCATCATAGTAACAGGGATGAAGCCATTAATAGTAGACTTAAACACATCAAGACCAAGGGATATCAGATATGGGAGCATTCTATTCTTCTATAACTAATAATTCTATCCATTAAACGTAGGGATCCCCTTGTTATTAATATTGTTCATGTTATTCATGATCTCAAGCAGCAGTAGAGATAAAAACTCATACAACAATGCACAACTTCATTTCAAAGTAGAAAAATTGGATCAATAAAGGAACTAACTCTGATATCACTTGACGAAGACCATTTCAGGTCTCATACTAAAAGAGGGGTAAATCAGTGTGAGATATGCATTTTTTACAAATTGATCTAGATTTAACCTCTGTGGCTTGTTAGAGCCAATGATCCAATTTTTATTTTTCTCTTTTATGTGAATGCGACTGTACAACTAAAAAATCAATACGCAAGCACCTAATAATACACGACAATTTGACAATTTTTACGTGGTTCACCCATAATGGGTGAGCTACATCCATGGTGTGATAGGATCCCTCATAAATCACACAATCCACTCTTACTATCAAGGCATACAATAATGTTGTGGAAGGATCACTCCTTAACCACTTGTGGAAAGATTACTCCTTAACCACTTACAACGATCTCCCAATCAAGGAGTTGATCTCTCGATCATTCCAAGGGTATCCCACCCTTTTTAGTAGGTTTATCAAGAGTTTATAATAAAAACATTCCTAGAAAATGATCACTCAATATGTTTAGATTACTAGTGCAGAATATGGATCTTCTCCTTCTTTTGCTACTGGTGTTGTCTTACTTGCTGTTGGTGTTGCCTACACACATCACTATTGCTGCCTATTGTGCTGCTTTGATGTCCTCGTGTGGTGTCGCTATTGTCTATATGCATTGCTAATGATGTCTGCATGCGTTGATGCTACTGTCCGTGCGCACTGCTAATGCTATTTGCACGCACTGCTCCTGGTATTCGCATTCATAGCTGCTGCTATCCATTTGCACTGCTGCTACTGTTTGCACGCACTTCACATGCGCTGTTCCTATTGTCCACATGCACTATGGTTGCTTATTGCACACACTGTTGCTGCTGTCTACGCGCGCTGCTGCTTTTGTCTGCATGTGTTGCTGCTATCCACATGTGCTGTAGCTACTATCCACATATGTTGTTCTTGCTATCTTAAAGCATTGCTGCTGTCTGCTCGCCTCGTTACTGCTGTCTACTCCCGTCGTTGCTGCTATTCGTACGCATTGCAATTGTTTTCTCGTGCCGCTGTTGCTATCCCCGCACACTACAGCTGTCTTCTCGCATCGCTACTATTGTCTTCTTAGGCTGCTGCTACTATCTGCATGCATTGTAATTATTTTCTCATGTCGCTGCTGCTATCCTCGCATGCTACAGCTGTCTTCACATGCTGCTGCAATTTGTACATTGGTTGTTGGTGCAGGACCTTTCTGCTGCTACTTCACCTTCTGCCAGTTGCTGCCTTAGTGGTTTGCTGATGCCAGACCCTTCTGCTTCTGCTTCACCTCTTGCCGGCTACTACCTTAGTGGTTTGCTGATGTCAAACCCTTTTGCTACTACTTCACCTCCTACCGGCTACTGCTCTACCTTATGCCAACTGCTGCCTTGTTGGTTTGCTAGTGCAGGTGGCTATTTTGGTAGTGTTTGTTAGTATAGGTGGCTGACTATCTTGCTCTTTTTCTTTCCTCCTTGGCTAGTTGCACCTTGCTGCTTCTCTTTGGTGGTTGCTGCACTCTCCTTGGCTAGCTACCTTGCCCTCTTTCTTTCTCTCTTTGGCCGGCTACCTTACTGCCTTTCCTTGGTAACTACTACACTCTCCTTAGCCGACTTCTGCACTCTCTTTGGCTAGCTGCACCTCCTTTGATGGCTGTCTTCTTTGCCTTGGTTGGTCACTCTCTCCTTTGGTGGCTGCCTCTCTTTTTATTGTTCACCCTCTCCTTGCCTTTAGGTTTACCATTCTCTCTCCTTTGGTTGACTCTTTCAAAATTCTGCAGCACACTCCTTTCTTGCAAGACGCATAGGGGTATTTATAGAGCCTTAAGATTAAGGCTATATGATCATCAATGATCATTATTAATTCCCATATGTTGCCCTACAATTAATGGCCAAATTTAAGGTCAACGGTCAACAATGACTTCCTAAAATGTATGGTCACTGGTCAACGATCAACAGTCAATCTTGATCCCTAAAATTTAGGGTCATAGTTAACATTGACTCCTCAATGCTAGGGTTGACCTGTCATCACTGGTTTCTCCCAATGACCTCACTACATCTTAATGACATTCATAATATCAAATTAACACACATAACCGTGTGAGATGGTGTTGACAACAAATCCAACATTAGCTATCAAAGATGAGCTTAACAATAAGGTTTTAAATAAATTGACCTTTACGTGTGTTTACATTTATATATGTATGAGCATGTGTGCACATCCACTTAAGTGTGCATACGCATATGAGTTGGTGAAATACATCACTTTACCCATTTCTTGGTTGTATGTAAAGCTTTAAGCATTTAGTGATGATGAAAGTTTTAACGTATACTATAAAACCAAATCCAAAGCATGGAAAAAGTTAGCTTTACTATATCTAATTTAAATTTATCCTTGGTTAACCATACAATCCCAAAGTTAGACATATAAGTTAGAAGAAAGGTGTTATTTGGAGTCTACTCTAATACCATCCAAGTCTAACCATTACCATGATCTTTATGTTCCACTTGTGATTGTAAACAAGAAACTAGATATGAAGAAAGTATATAATTAGTTCTAGAAATGTAAAGCTAATAGCTAGTTCAAATAGGGTTAAACTACAAAATAATAAAAAAGCATTTTATAAGCAAGTGTTATTTTGCTTTTCCTTTAATGATATTAAATCTTAAATATAAAGCCATTCAAAAGTCAAATGTCATCCTTTTACAACTTCATTTTTCATATTATTTGAATAGATTACTAGATTTGCATGTCAACCTCTAGCTTTCTTTTGTCTACTTTTTTCACCATATAGGTACCATTATATTCCAATTAATCCATCAATTTTATCATTCTCATCCATCCTTTAAGCATTTTTTTTTTTGGGTTTTCCTAGATATGTTCCTCTTATTGGTTTCCTAGTTCTTTAGATCTAGTTTTATAAAAGCATTTATTCTATGTCTTTTATTTCTTTCTCTAATATCTTATAGTATTCAAGTTCTCTCACAGTATAACCCTAACGTTACCGAGGCTCACAAGGACCATTCTGTTGTTGCTTTACCTATTAACTTAAGCTCTAACCCTTTTTGTCACAATTTTCCCTCCAAAAATTGACTATTAGTTATGATAATTAAACTGACATGTAAAAGAAGCCTTGTAGTAGTTTGATTGAATCATTTTGGTTATAATCTTGTATTTAAATTTAAAACTTTTTGAATTAGATGAAAGTTTAGCTAATAATCTAATCATTTCAATTATGTAAGTTTGTCTAATGTTTAAATTTGAATTATAAATTTCAAATTTGTACACTAACAACCTTTTATATTATGAGGAGAAATCTAATGAAGTGTAGGTTAATTTTTGCTTTAGCAAGATTCTCTTATTTTATTATTCTCTTATGCACTATTATTACTTTTATTATAAGTTATAAAAGGACCTTAAATCAATTCACCTTAAACCAATGTATTAGTATCAAAGCAAGTTGTATCTGAGTGACCTATATTTTTTTAAGGAATGAAAAGAGAAGATAGAACCTTAAACACTTTATGATAGATTTAAAAAAGAAAACCAAGAGGTAACTCTACCAAACCAAAGATAAAATCAAGCCTTGATGGTTTCATCAAGTTTTTCTTCACTCCTACCTCTTAAATTCATTAAGTATAATTATCCTTAGTGGTTAATTATGATGAAAATATATCTTAGGATACTTATGAGAAGTAATTAAAATAGGAGCATAAGTACCACCTTTGCCTCTAATTCCTTCTTTAGCCTAAATTAAGTTATATAGTGAGCAAGTTACAAAGCAATATAATACTTTAACTTGCATGCATTATATAGTATCCAAAATCATTTTTAATATAATCATGGCATATGAGAGAGTAAGCAAACTTTTGATAGATTAAAGGAAAAATTATTGCTAATGAGAAAACTAGAAACATGTAATTACTTAATCTTATAAGAGAGTTCAAACTCTTAAGAATGAAAGAAATAGAAACAATTAAAGAGTAGGTGACAAGCTATTTAAAGTAGTGAACCAAATTAAAATTTTAGGGGAAAACTTTCTTGATTTGTAAGTGTTCTAAAGAGATTTAAGGCAAAAATCTCCTTTCTTAAAGACTCTAAAGACTTGACCATTATTGGCTTACCTAAGCTTATTAATGCTTTTTAAATTTAAGAGTAAAGGAGATTCTTGACACAAGAAAAGGTAATAAAAGGTGATTTTTCAATGAAGCACTAACAAAAATCTCAACATAAGAGGAAGTAGAAAGGAAGACAAGAAAAGAAAATTGAGGAAAATAGTGAGCCAAATGGTAAAAAGTAGCATCCCTCATATGATTATTGTAAAAAACAAAAAATAGACTAATAACTTGTTTAAATATTATTACAAAAGATCAAATCTTATTTTCAAAATTTGTAACAAAAAAGTTCATTTAAAGAGAATTTGCTAACATAAAGATAAGCAATAATTGCAAAATTCATAAAAATAATAGCATACATAAGTTGCTAATGAGGAGTAACCACAAGAAGAGATGTAAGTAGCTCTAGTAGCAAGGATAGTAATACATGGCTTGTTAATAATGGTTATATTAACCATATGCCCCCAAATTTCCAAATTTTCAAAACAATTGACCAATCCTTCAAATCCAAAGTTAGAATTGGTAATAGGGAGCTAATTCATGTTCAAGGCAAAGGCAACGCAACTATTTATACAAAGTCATGTATAAAAGTTATACAAGATATCTTATATGTGCTTGATGTAAGCCATAACTTATTAAGTGTAGGGCAACTACTCAAAAGAGCCTATTGCTTTATGTTTAAAAACAAATCCTATGTCACCATTAATTTAAATGGAAGTTAATTACTTAAAGTGCTTATGAAAGGTAAAACCTTCCATCTACATGCAAATAAAGTTCATAATCTTACACTATTTGCATCAATTGATGAATTAGTACTTTGACACAAGAGACTTAAGCATTATTATTATATTGGCGTCTAAAAAATGTAGAATAAGATACTTGTTAATGACATGCTTGATATCGTAGAATTTAAGTGCATATATGAAGAGTGCTAGCTTAGGAACTAATCTAAGCTTCCATTTTTAACAAATGCATCCTTCAGGGTAAAGGAAAAGATTCAACTCATCCATAATGATATGCGTAGTCTTATAAGGACCAAATCATTGAATTGAAGTAGATATTATATCATATTTATAAATGATCTTAATGAATTCACTTACATATTCTTCCTTAAGCCAAAATAGAAGTGGCAGCTATCTTTTAAAGATTTAAAGTATGAATTAAGAAGCAATTAGGCTTGTAATCAAGGTAGTCAAATTAGATAATGGCTTGAAATATATATCTAGTTCATTTAAATAAACATGTTATGCTATAGCCATCTAATGGCAGTTCATTACATCTTACTTGCCCCAACAAAATAGGGTGAATAAGGAGAAAAATAGAACCATCATGGAAATGGTCAAATGCTTTTTGGCAAAAATGAGATACCAAAATAATTCTGATTTAAAGTAGTTGAAGTTCCAGACTTCTCCCTAAAATCTACTAGTTTATGATACTGAGAGGAGGGGTGAATCAGTATCACTACAATTCACAATTCGCAGGTAAGTGAACAACTTCAACTTCTTCTTAAAAGCTAACTCTTTCTCAGACTCGACTAAGGTAGATCTATTGCTACCTACTAATCACAGTAGTCCCCAAAGTCACCTTTTAAACACCTTGCCTAATAGACAATTTGGATGTTCTTGTTTAGGTCTTCGTTAGGTTATGGGTTGGTTGATACTTTAACTACGTTCACAACTCAATTCAAAACACAGAACGTAAAGCAAATTAAGGACACACGAGATTTACGTGGTTCCATCAACGTGATGTACATCCACGGTGGTAGGGACTCTCCCTTACTGAGACTATCCACTATACTTGAGAATTCTAGTTATAATGGATGTCTTAATCCTCTGCTCCTCTCACTATTGCAATTACTAAGCAAGTACAATACAAAGAATGTCACTTACTGTGTCTACCCTTCTTCTAGCTTGTCTTGCCTCTGTTGAATTGAAAAGGCTGCTTCACTGCCGCTTTGAAGTTCACCATAATGCTCTCTAACCTCTCTTGAAGAAATCTGAAAATACATTGAGTTCTTTCAATGCTTTGTCGAATTCCTTCTCTAGCTTGTCTCACACAGCTCTTGCTTTCACCGTCTTACGGTCTTACCCGTCTCTTATTTCACGATCTCACTGTCTCATGGCTCGCCTCACGTTTCTGGTTTGCTGTTCCATGTCTCATGACCTACCTCATGTTTCTGGTTTGGCATTTCACGTCTCACGTATGTTTCTAGTTTGCACGCTTTGCTGGTTTCACAACTCACGTACGTTTCTAGTTTGCATGCCTTGCTGGTCACACGCCTCATGTACGTTTCTAGTTTGCACTTGTCCGTTTCACACCTTCGGGTAGCTTGGTTTGCTCTCCCGATGGTCTCCTCTTTCACAGTTTCTCCTCTCTTCCCTTATGGATGGTGTGTTGTCTCCTCTCTTACCAATGATGCGTTTGCCTCTCTTCTTACCGTGAGTCACACAGTTTCCTTCCAATCGTTGCTTAGTTTCCCTTACTGTCCAAGGTCTCCCTTGGTTTGTCGTGTGTTCACTCTTGTTGTCCAGCCGATTTACTCTTCCTTGTTGTAGGGTTTTGACTCACCAAGGTCTCACTTGCCGTTGGTGTGTTGTGACCATGCTCTCCTTATTGCCGTTCACCTTGCCTTGGCCATTCTGGTCTCACGTTTCAGCTTTGCTGGTCTCCCGTTTCAGCTTCGTTGGTCACCTCAGCTTTGTTGGTCTCTCGTTTAGCTTCGCTGGTCTCCCGTTTTAGATCTCACGGCCTGGTCACCCGTTTCCTGTCTCATGGCCTGATCACTCGTTTCCTATCTCACGGCGTGGTCACCCATTTCAGGTCTCCTGTTTCTGGTCAGTCACGCCGTCGTACGTTCTAGTTTGATCTCCCAATGGTGACGTTTTTGGTTTGCTTCTCTTATAGTTCTACTCTCTTGCTGTTCTGATCTCCTGTTGTTCTCTTGCTGTGCTCTTCTTCTTTTTGTCGTGCACCACTTTGGCCGGTTCCTCTGTTTTACCATGTTAGTGTTCTGCCGTGCTGGTTTTGCCTTGCTGGTTTTCTCCTCTGATCGGTGGAAGCTCTTCTTTGGCCTGCCGTCTAGCCCTTCTTCGGTCGTTCACCACTTTCTCTCTCTCCCAAGGTTGGGTTTTCTCTCTCATTTGCAGGTGGTGGGTTGTCGTTTGCTCCCTTGTGTTTGTCGAGTGGTTTGCTTTGGACGTCTTTTTGTTTGGCTGGCTCCTTCCTCACGTTTTCTCTCTTTGGTCAGCTGGTTGTTTAGGTTTGCTGTCTGTTTTGCTCAATTGCCGACTTCCTTGGTTGAACGGTTACATGTGTTTTGCCAAGTATTCAATTATGCCATTCACCCTCTTGTGTTTTGTCGTGTATTCAATTGTGCTGGCCTTACTCTAGGTTTGTCTTCCAATGTCTTTATATACTCTTTTCCATGAAACCCTAATAGGGCTTATGTGGCGGATTTATGTTTTTTCCCTTACGCGGTGAATTTATTGTCTTGTCCTTCCATGGCCAATTTACTTTCTTGCCCTTCCATGTGACTTTACTTTTTTGCACACTTAAACCTAGTTGACAATAATTACAACCCATACAAGGCTGTGGGAACAAAGTAGTTGTGACCTTAGTTTATTTTTTTAAATAGATTATTTAAGTAGTGCTGTAAGTAGTGCTGGTACTAGTACCGACGTCTATTTCTCAGTATATTGAACAAGTTAAAACTTTTGGAGCTCTTCAAACTAGAACACCAAGCTGTTAAGTTTCAAACTGGTGAACTAGTGCTTTGATACCAATTAAAGTTCCCGACTTCTCCCTAGGATCTACTAGTTTGTGATACTGAGAGAGGGGGTGAATCAGTATCACCACAATTCGCAATTTGCAGGTAAGTGAACAACTTCAACCTCTTCTTAAAAGTGAACTCTTTCTCAAACTCGACTAAGATAGATCTATTGCTACCTACTAATCATACTAGTCCCCAAAGTCACCTTTTAAACACCTTGCCTAATAGATAATTCGGATGTTCTTGTTTAGGTCTTCGTTAGGTTATAGGTTGGCTGATACTTTAGTTGCGTTCACAACTCAATTTAAAACACATAACGTAAAGCAAATTAAGGACACATGAGATTTACGTGGTTCCGTCGACGTGACGTACATCCACGGTGGTAGGGACTCTCCCTTACTGAGACTATCCACTATACTTGAGAATTCCAGTTACAATGGATGTCTTAATCCTCTGCTTCTCTCACTATTGCAATTACTAAGTAAGTACAATACAATGGATGTCTACCCATTTCCTGTCTCATAGCCTGGTCACTCGTTTCCTATCTCACGGCGTGGTCACCCATTTCAAATCTCCTATTTCTGGTCAGTCACGCCGTCACACGTTCTGGTTTGATCTCCCGGTGGTGACGTTTTGGGTTTGCTTCTCTTGCAGTTCTGCTCTCTTGCCGTTCTGATCTCTTGCCATTCTCTTGCTGTGCTCTTCTTCTTTTGCTGTGTACCACTTTGGCCGGTTCCTCTGTTTTGCCGTGTTAGTGTTCTACCGTGCTGGTTTTGTTGTGCTGGTTTTGCCGTGTAGGTTTTCTCTCTTCTAGCCGTTGGTGTTTTGTCGTGCTAGTTTTCTCCTCCGGCCGGTGGTAGCTCTTCTTTGGCCTACCGTCCAGCCCCTCTTCGGCCGTTCACCACTTTCTCTCTCTCCCAAGGTTGGGTTTTCTCTCTCTTTTACAGGTGGTGGGTTGCCATTTGCTCCCTTGTGTTTGCCGAGTGGTTTGCTTTGGACATCTCTTTGTTTGGCCGGCTCCTTCCTCACAGTTTCTCTCTTTGGTCGGCTGGTTGTCTAGGTTTGCTGTCCGTTTTTCTCAATTGCTGACTTCCTTGGTTGAACAATTGCTTGTGTTTTGCCAAGTATTCAATTATGTCATTCACCCTCTTTTGTTTTGTCGTGTATTCAATTGTGTTGGCCTTGTCTTAGGTTTGTCTTCTAAGGTCTTTATATACTCTCTTCCATGAAACCTTAATAGGGCTTACGTGGCGGATTTACGTTCTTGCCCTTACGCGGCAAATTTACTTTCTTGCCCTTTCATGGTAGATTTACTTTCTTGCCCTTCCTCGTGGCTTTACTTTCTTGCACACTTAAACCTAGTTAACAACAATTATAACCCATACAAGGCTGTGGGAACAATAGTAATTGCAACCTTAGTTTATTTTTTTAAATAGATTACTTACTAAGGCACTAACAAACTTAACAACATATAAGAATTGGTTTAGTTACAGGCCATTACTTGCTCATCTTGAAATATTTGGTAGCTTATGCTACACCCATGTGCCATAGACCTATACAGTATGTGATCCTATTGTAATCAAAGTCTTTGTTAGCAAAGATTTAAATTTTGACATAGTAAACAATGACATATAGGAATTAGATTCTTTTGAGGAAGAAACCATTAATGATCCTCCTATCAAAGGTATCTAGTCACTCTTTGACATATTAAAGAAATGCACTAAAGCTTACTTGGAACCAACCAATTATGAAGAAGCATCTAAAATCTTAGATTGGAAAGGTGCAATATAGGAAGAGATTAAAGTTATTGAAAGGAACCAAACATGGATCCTAGTTTCCAAGCCAAAAAACAAGAAGGTCATTGGGGTTAAAAGGATTTATAAAGCTAAACTTAATATAGATGGGACCTTAAATGAATTATAAGTTAGACTAGTTACAGAGGAATTTTCTTAACAACTAATTATAAATTACACTGAAACATTTGCTTTCATATTAGACATTATAAAACTCCTTATGATTGTAATAGCTTAAAAAAGGGCTAGCTCATAAAATGAATGTCAAATCTAGCTTTTTAAATGGAATTTTGTAAGAAGAAATATTCATTAAATAACCAAAGGGATTTATCAAACCAAAAGAGGAAAATAAGTTTCATTTACTTAAAAAAGTTCTTTATAAGCTTAAACAAGTGACTAAGGCTTAATACAACAAGGTGCATGATTGCTTATTTAAACATGACTTTATTAGAAGTATAATAGAAGCCCTTTTTAATGTTAAAGGTAAAGCTATACACATTCTTTATGTGTCTTTGTATGTTAATGATCTCATGATTATAAAGTTTGTTTATTATTTCAAAGTAGAGATAAAAAGGCAATTTGAAATGACAAACTTATGGAGCATAAATTATTTCCTTGGTTTGAAAATCCATCAATCTAAACAAGAAATTTTTGTTAATCAAGATAAGTATACAAAGTACATTCTCCAAAAGTTCTAGATGTAATCATGTAAGAAAATAACAACTCTATAGTATCATTGATTATTTGTTATACCTTTATTCCTTTATACCTAATATAATATTCTTTATGAACATATGGTATAGGTTCATATATTATCCAAGTGAAATGCATCTTATAGCAGTTAAAAGAATATTAAGATGTATCTGAGGCATAACTAATTTTGAGTAATGTTTAAAAGAATAAGAGAGTTCAAGCTAAAAGGCTATATATGAGAAGATTAGTAGAAGATATGAAAAGCACTTCTAGATATGCTTTCGTTATTAATTTAGGTGCATTTTTCTAGAGCTTTAGAAAGTAATCAATAGTGGCTCAACAAGTTAATGTTTTGACTTCATGAAAGGAAATTGAATTAATTTTGCTTCCAAATTTTCTTTAGTGAAATGTCAATCTATCTTAATATATTTCATCCAATCATATTGTGTTGGATTTTGAGTAATCTCAATGGTTGATTTATTATCATAAAACAAACATTTTATTATGCTAGGTGAATAACTATTCTTTTCCAACAACCTTTTAAGCCATAGGAGCTCTTATATTTTCTGGTCATGCTTTTAAATCTAGCTCCTGCATTTGATAATGCGATTGCCTCTTGTTTTTAACTTTTTTAAGTGACTAAATTTGTATCCATAAAAGTTAAATAGCCAAAAGTAAACCTTTTGTCTGTAACACTACCAACCCAATTAATATCTATATATCCATTTATATTAAATGCTTGCATTTTTTTTAACATAAGATCCTTTTTAGGTGAAGATTTCAAGTATCTTAGAATTTGAAACATAGCATTCATATGATGTTCTCCTAGATTATACATGAATTGACTTAGAATAGTCATTGCATATGTAATATTTGGTCTTATATAAGATAAGCACCTTAACTTTCCAACAAGCTATTGATATCGCTTTTTGTTTGTAGGTGTCTTATCTGCCCATTCCCCTAATCCAAGGTTTGGTTTTATAATGTGTCTACAAGCTTGCAATTAAGCAATCCTGTCTTAATTAGTACGTTGAGTATATATTTCCTTTATGACAAGAAAATTCCTTTAATTGATCTAGTTGCTTTAATTCAATGAAAATATCTAAACCCTCTAAGATCTTTATTTCAAAATTAATAGTCAGGTGTTGTTTCAAGCTAGAAATCTTCTTTGTATGATTACTTATAATTATTATATCATCTACATGAATTATTAGTAATGTAATCATTCCTTGTTGATACTTAAGAAAAAGAGTATGTATTATTGTGGTTAAACTCATATTTTTTCATTGCCCGATTAGACTAGATGAATTATGCTTTGGTGATTACTTAAAGCTATAAAGTGTTTTTTGTAATTGACATACACATTTAATTAATGAGGAGATATTAAAGTCTTGTAGAACATCCATATGATAAATGTCCATGAAGAAATGCATTTTTCTCATCATACTGTTATAAAGGTTGATCAAGATTTATTACTAATGACAACAAAATCTAAACAATGTTTAATTTTACAACTTAAGAAAATGTCTCTTGATAATCTATACCATAGGTCTAGATATAGCCTTTTGTTACTAATCTCACCTTATACATCTTTAATGATCCTTTAGCCTTATGCTTGATAGAAAGCACTTATTTGCATCTAATAGGTTTCTTTTCATCTAGTAAAGACACCAGTTCCTATGTATTACCCGTTTGCAAAGTTGTCATCTTCTTATTAATTACGTGAACCCATTTATGGTCTCTTAGTGCTTCTTATATAATGGTTGGAATATGCTCTAAGAATATTTAATGCATAAAAGTTTGCAATAGCAATGATAGTCATTAAGTATTGATATACTTAGCAATAATCCTTATTGTGAAAGTCTGGTGAACATTGGTCAAATAGCTTTCGACAATTATGCTTGAAAGGCAAATGATATCCACTAATAACATCAATAGAATTAATTGGAAAAGAGTTAAAAGATTATACCTCAAAAGTATTCTTAGGATGAAAATCAAGTATTAAACAATGGGAGTTGGACTATTCTTGTTCAATTTAAGACTCATCTAAATTTGTTTTACTTTTATCTTATTAGCTTTTTAATCTATTATGTTGGTACCATAAGGTTATCTTAGATCTTTATATGTTACAGTGTAATAATTTTCCCATTAATGTCCCCAAATGACTAATTTTTCTAAATATTATCTTGCTATCCATTAAATGTAATATTGCCTTGGGAAGATAAGGGAGCACCAAAAATTTAAAAAATAAATTGATTTAATAAAAGTAACATCCATTATAGTGTGTAATCATCAAATTATAGGATTATAACATTAATATCCCTTCTTGTGAATCTTATATCCTAAGAAGACATTTTAAATAACACATAGATTTAATTTTGTTCACTAGTTACTACATAAGTAAACACAAGCAACATACCCAAATATTTTGGGTAGGAGTATAAGAAAAGACAATGGAACATAATTGACAAAAATCTATAATAGAATTTTGAAATTTAAAACTCAAGATGACATTACATTTATCATGTAGACCATTGTAATGATAGCATTGGTCTAAGAACATTGTGGTGTACTTGCCAAGGTTAGGAGCACCCTTGTAGTCTTAATAATATGTCTATTTTTTGTTGTGGTGTTTAATAGTATGTAATATTATATAACATTCCATGTGTTTGAAAGTATTCTTGAAATTCTTTGTTGACATATTCATTAATATTATCTAATTGAAATATTTTGAGATTAGTAGAAAATTGTGTCCTAATTATATTATGAAACAATTGAAAAATACTAAATTCTTTATTCTTATTTTTAAACACATAAAGTTAGGTCACTTAAGTACAATTATTCTTAAAGTCTATAAACCATTTTACTCCTAAAAGAGTTTGATACTGGCATTAAGCCCTAAACATTCAAATGAATTAATATAAATAAAATTTTAAATTATTTTGAATAAACAAAATATGAAATATAGTGATTTTTTGCTAAAATACATGTCTCACACTTTAAACTATGGTCTTTTAAATTAGAAAACAACTTAAAAAATAAACACTTTAAATATGAAAAGATGGATGCCTTAATTATTGGTGCCATAACCAAATTTGTAATCTTTTAACACTAGCTCCTTCCATAGAATTTGCTTATCCAGGATTAAGTCTGAAGTTCCCGACTTCTCCCTAGGATCTATTAGTTTGTGATACTGAGAGGGGGGGTGAATCAGTATCACCACAATTCGCAATTCGCAGGTAAGTGAACAACTTCAACCTCTTCTTAAAAGCAAACTCTTTCTCAGACTTGACTAAGGTAGATCTATTGCTACCTACTAATCACAATAGTCCCCAAAGTCACCTTTCAGACACCTTGCCTAATAGACAATACGGATGTTCTTGTTTAGGTCTTCGTTAGGTTATGGGTTGGCTGATACTTTAGCTGCATTCACAACTCAATTCAAAGCACAGAATGTGAAGCAAATTAAGGACACACGAGATTTACGTGGTTCCGTCAACGTGACGTACATCCACGGTGGTAGGGACTCTCCCTTACCGAGACTATCCACTATACTTGAGAATTCAGGTTACAATGGATGTCTTTAATTCTCTGCTCCTTTCACTGTTGCAATTACTAAGCAAGTACAATACAAAGAGTGTCACTTACTGTGTCTACCCTTCTTCTAGCTTGTCTTGCCTCTGTTGAATTGAAAGGCTGCTCCACTGCCGCTTAGAAGTTCACCGCAACGCTTTCTAACCTCTCTTGAAGAAGTCTAGAAATACGTTGAGTTCAATGCTTCGCCGAATTTCTACGTTGTTTCACACAACTCCTGCTTTCACCGTCTTACGGTCTCACCCGTCTCCTTATCTCACAATCTCACTGTTTCACGGCTCGCCTGTCCGTTTTTCTCTCTCCTGCTGTCCAACCAAATTTCTCTCTCCTACCGCCGGATTTCTCTCTCTTCGCGGGATTTCTCTCTCTTCATTGGATTTCACTTTTCCGTTCACCGTCGAGTTTCTCTCTCTTCCCATGTCGTCTCCTCGCCGACCGCTGGTGTACCGGTGGTGTGCTGTTCCTCACGGGTTTCTCTCCTTCTTCGGTCTGCGTTTTCTCTCTCTCTTGTCCGTCGGCTGCGTTTTCTCTCTCTTGGTTCGCTTTTCCGTTCACCGTCGGTTTCTCTTTGGTTGGTTGATTGTCTGGGTTTTTCTGAATGCTCAATATTGCCGACACCTTGTTCTTTGTCTTCCAAGACCATTATATACTCTACTCCATGAAACCCTAACAGGGCTTACGCGGTGAATTTACTTTCTTATCCTTTTACGTGGCTTTACTTTCTTGCATATTTAAACCTATTTGACAACAATTACAACCCATACAAGGCTGTGGGAACAACAATCTCCCCCTTTGTAATTGTTGGCAACACTCATAACAAAAGCCACTATGCAGCAGTTTCAACTCCCCCTAAATATGCACTCCCTTTTCTTAACAGCTCCCCCTGCACTGTTGCTTTCTCCCCCTTTGCCAACCAATTACAAATTTGAAAAACTTGCAAAGTAGAGATGGAGGATTCACCTGATTTTCAGGCTTGAGGAGGCATTCGCACAGACAGACTCATTCTATGCTTTTCAAACAGCTTTGTGGACAGAGATTTAGTTAGATCTTGTGTAGCCTCTTCAACAGATTTATGTTCAACTTGTGAGAGTAAAGCAGTAGCTCCCACAATTCTTCTTCTTATTGTAACTCCTGCTGATGGGTCACCTGTGATCTGATTTTCTTGATGAGCACTAGTCCACGTTTTCTTTGGCTTTCTTTCTTGCACAGTCTTAGTTGCAAGAGGATCTTTTTCTTCATCAATCACATACAAATTTCCAGCTGTTCTCTTCCCAGCTGCAACAGTATTGCCTTCTTTACTCTTTACCTGGCAACCTGTTTTTGTGAATATTACCTTATGGTCTTCATTGCATAGTTTGCTGATAGATGCTAGATTATATCTAAGTCCTTCAACATGCAGAACATCTTTCAGCTTTCCTCTTCCAATGTTTACTGACCCCTGACCACTGATGTTGAGTGAATCATTATTGCCAAACTTGACTCTGCCTTCTCTTGACTTGTTTAGCTTTGACAATTTACTCTTGTCTCCCGTAATGTGTGAAGTGCATCCACTGTCAAGGATCCACTGCTTATCCTTGTAGTTAGCTTTAAGTGCAATTTCAATTCTATTAGCCACCTCCCTTTTTGCTCTATATTCCTTCTTTTGAACTGGCTGGAAGATAGCTTTCTCCTTTTTCTCAGCTTTGACTGCATCGCTTGTTTTCATTGTGCCATTAAGCGCCTTCTCTTGCTCAGGGAGAAGTGTCATGCATCTTTTGGCATTATGGCCATCTTGCCCGCACATTTCACACTTGTTCTTTGAACCTACTGGTTTGGGCTTCCACCAACAATCCTCGTCAGTGTGTCCTCGCCTTTTACAGTATGTGCAAGAACTCACAACAGGTGTTCTCTTTTGAATTTTATACTGTCTCCCCCTGTATGCAACATCGGATCTTCTCAAGTTGGAGACATATATAGGCCTTCTCCACCAACAATTACTCGCCTTATGACCCCAAACTCCACAATAAAGGCAATGACCTTGAAACTGCCTCTTCTTGGGTCTACTCACAGCTTGTTTTCTTCTGTTCATTACTTGCTGTATAGGCAAAGTTGCTGGCTTCTTTGCTTGTGTGGCTTTCATTTTAGCCACCTTCTTCTCCTTCTTCTGTTCAGCCATTGCCCTTGGCTGGCTGACTTTCTTTTCTTCCTGAGACGTAGTAGCTATGGGTTGCTGCTCTTTAACCACATACATCTTTTTTAGCACTGGCTTTGGTTTGATAACTATCTTATCTTTTTCAGTTATCTTCACCTGAGTCACAGCCTTCTCTTTCAACTTCTGTGGCAAAGTCTCATTCTTCTTTTCTCTTGCAGAGCTTGTTTCTCCTACCACTTTAAACTTCTACAAGTTCTCCTCACTCTTTTTGAGTTGTTGCTGAAGTCTCGGCAACTCTATCTCCATTTCTTCAATTTTTAAAGCCCTTGAGCCAAGTTCTACTGTAAGGTCTTCACATATTTTAATCTGTTCTTCAAATCTTCTCTTCAAGTCAATATGCTCAGCCCTTATTTCATCCTTTTGACTTTCAACTTCCTCAGACTTAGCTTTAACTTGTTTTATATGGGCCTCCAACCTTCTTATGGTTCTGCCCCTTCTGACTATCTCCTTTGAAGCTGCTTGCAGCTCAGCTTCAAGATCTACCTCTTCTTCATCAACCTCCTCTTCCTCTTCAGAGGTTGAATTATCACTTTTAGCTGATGCCATAAAGGCATATTCATCTGATGATTCTTCATCTTCCTCTTCATCAACTTCTTTTATCTGACTCACATAACTCTTAAATGAGTCTCTCTTCTTCCTCTGTGGGTTGGCAGTCTTTTTACTGGATTTCTTTGATTTGAATGATGATATTCTCCATCTTGAATTCGGCTCATTATCATCATCCTCATCTTCATCATCAAGCTTCACTTTGCACTTAGAAGCAAAGTGTCCAGTCTTCCCACAACGATAACATCTCAACGCTAGTTGTCCTTTTCCCTTCTTAGACCCCTTTTTGAATTTCCTTGTGAAGTAACCCAATACTTCACCTTCACTTTCTTCCTCATCATCATTATCATCATCCTCCTCACTGGATGATTCTTTCTCTTCTTTTATCTTCAAGTGCTTTATAACTTTGAAAGCTGCCTCCTGTGATACCTTTGTTGTTGCAGAGTTTTCAGCTGACTTTATCCTCATCTCATATGCAATGAGATTGCACTGGAGATCATGCAGAGACATAGAATTGAGATCTCTACTTTCCTCTATGGTTGCTACCTTTGAGGCAAACCTCTCAGGCAGAATTCTCAGAATCTTCTTCACAACAGATGAGTCCTTCTTATTCTTCCCATGACTTCTCAAGTCGTTCACAGCATCAATAACCTTGGTGAAAAACTCTTGGACTGTCTCATTTTTCTGCATTCTAAGAGATTCATATCTCTCCTTGAACACTTGAAGTTTAGCCTCCTTCATTCTGCCATCACCTTCATAGATTTTCTGCAATCTGTCTCATATTTCCTTGGCAGATTTGCAGTCCATAACTTTAGCATACTCAGCATCTATCAATGCTGAAATGATGACGTTTGAGGCCTTCTTATTTATCTCAAACTGCCTTAACTCTTCTAGGGTTAGGTCTTTACTTTCTTCTGGAGCCACAAAACCCTCTTGTACGCATTTCACCACATTCATGCCCATGGTTGCGAATACCACTTGCATTCTCGCTCTCCACATGTGGTAGTTGGTTCCGTTAAAGATTGGAACCTTCTTGCTGTAAGTAGTGCTAGTGTTGGTACCGGCTTCCATTTCTCAATATGCTGAACAAGTCAAACTTTTAGATCCCTTCAAACTAGTACACCAAGCTGTTAAGCTTCAAACTGGTGAACCTGTGCTCTGATACCAATTGAAGTTCCTGACTTCTCCCTAGGATCTACTAGTTTGTGATACTGAGAGGGGGGGTGAATCAGTATCACCACAATTCGCAATTCGCAGGTAAGTGAACAACTTCAACCTCTTCTTAAAAGCAAACTCTTTCTTAGACTCGACTAAGGTAGATCTATTACTACCTACTAATCACAATAGTCCCCAAAGTCACCTTTCAGACACCTTGCCTAATAGACAATACGGATGTTCTTGTTTAGGTCTTCGTTAGGTTATGGGTTGGCTGATACTTTAGCTGCGTTCACAACTCAATTCAAAGCACAAAATGTAAAGCAAATTAAGGACACACGAGATTTACGTGGTTCCATCAACGTGACGTACATCCACGGTGGTAGGGACTCTCCCTTACCGAGACTATCCACTATACTTGAGAATTCAGGTTACAATGGATGTCTTTAATTCTCTGCTCCTTTAACTGTTGCAATTACTAAGCAAGTACAATACAAAGAGTGTCACTTACTGTGTCTACCCTTCTTCTAGCTTGTCTTGCCTCTGTTGAATTGAAAGGCTGCTCCACTGCCGCTTAGAAGTTCACCGCAACGCTCTCTAACCTCTCTTGAAGAAGTCTGGAAATACGTTGAGTTCAATGCTTCGCCGAATTTCTACGTTGTTTCACACAACTCCTGCTTTCACCATCTTACGGTCTCACCCGTCTCCTTGTCTCACAATCTCACTGTTTCACGGCTCGCCTGTCCGTTTTTCTCTCTCCTGTTGTCCAGCCGAATTTCTCTCTCCTACCGCCGGATTTCTCTCTCTTCGCGGGATTTCTCTCTCTTCACCGGATTTCACTTTTCCGTTCATCGTCGAGTTTCTCTCTCTTCCCGCCACTCTGCTCTAGTTTGGCCATCGGGTTTCTCTCTCTTCCCTTCGGTTTGCTCTGATTTGGCTGTCGGGCTTCTCTCTCCTTCCGATCTGGCCGTATAGGTCTTCACCATCCACCCGTCCAGCCGTGTCGTCTCCTCGCCGACCGCTGGTGTACCGGTGGTGTGCCGTTCCTCACGGGTTTCTCTCCTTCTCCGGTCTGCGTTTTCTCTCTCTCTCGTCCGTCGGCTGCGTTTTCTCTCTCTTGGTTTGCTTTTCCGTTCACCGTCGGTTTCTCTTTGGTTGGTCGGTTGTCTGGGTTTTTTTGAATGCTCAATATTGCCGACACCTTGTTCTTTGTCTTCCAAGACCATTATATACTCTACTCCATGAAACCCTAACAGGGCTTACGCGATGAATTTACTTTCTTATCCTTCCACGTGGCTTTACTTTCTTGCACACTTAAACCTAGTTGACAACAATTATAACCTATACAAGGCTGTGGGAACAACAAAGTCATCTAACTAAGATAACCCCTCTTATTTAGTACTATAATCATTGATCTCTTTGGTAAGGATATTTTGAAATAAACAAAATTTTGGATAAATTAAGACAATAATTTAATTCCTCAATATCTTAGTCAATAGATAGTAACTTGGTTATAAGAGATGAAACTAGCAATGTATTAGATAAATTAAATGAAGGCAAAAATGTCACTTATCCTGTTTTGGTGACTAAGTATGGTATTCTATTAGCATTGGAAATACATGTTTAATTTGGAAGAGTAATTGTAACAAAATCTTATAGATCATAGTCTTAAGTTATTAATCTAATTATTGTTACGTAGATTACTTAAAGCTACCAATTTGCTTGAGTAAAAAAAAAAAGTGATGTCATCTTATGACATAAAACTTGTAATTAGTTTAAAGTCCTCCAACCATGTGAGTAACGATTAAGATCTTGCTTCTATGAAGGCTATTTGGTCTGTATTCCCTCCTACACTAACATTCATGCTATCATTATGTTTCTTTTTGACTTTAAGTTCATGCCAATACTCTGGATATTCATGAAACTTAAAACATGTTTCTTTGGTATGTTTTGGATTTCCAAAATGGGTACATTCTCCACAATCTCCTTAAGATTTTGTCTTTGCTACAACAATAAATTTTTCATTAAGGATTAGTTGTAGGATTGACTATCATTATCCCTTTTCTTTTAACATGGCTTTGTTGAATCTTATATCTCCTTCTCCTTTTATTAGCATTATCGTTTGTCAAAGATTTTCTCTAAAAACAAAGGTATAAGTGTACTCAATAAAAGAGAATGATTTCATTTACAATACATCACCTTAAATTTTGTCAAATTTATCATCAATTCCATCCAAGAAAATATAGACTCAATCATCATGTATTATAAGATAATATTATTTCATGTCAATATTACATTTCATTGGGTTAAAGTGTCAGAAATCAATCTTCCTATTGAGATCTTAAAGGTTATTATAGTATGTTTCCAGTGATCCTTCTCTTTGCTTAAGTCATATTACTTTTCTCTTCAAATCATAAATTTATAAGGTGTTAGTACCATCCAATCCAAATAAGTGGCGGAAACTTCATCCCATATGCTTTTGTTGTTAGATATCAAATATAACCGCCAATCAATTTTGAATCCAATGAATTGATTAACCAATCTTTGACAATTATATTATCAATCCTCCATTTCTTATAAGATACATCACCCTCACCAAGTTAAGGAAGATCTTCATTAATGTATCCCATTTTATTTTTGTTATGCATCTTGACAACTTAAGGTTAAAGTCTATAGTTAGAACCATCTAACCTTAAACCAATAATTAAACCAAAATTATAACTTATTAGAATTGATGCGTTATTCATTATTTGTGATACTTTGAAGGATAATTCCACAATAATTGAATTTACTTCTTAAAAACGTCTTATGAATACTTTTAGATTTATCATTATTCTTAGTAGACTCATAAAATATTAGATTCATAGAGTCGTAGGAATTATACTTTTATACCATGATGGTTTGAGAGAAAATGATAAATGAGGTTTTTAGAAAAATAAAATTCTTGTATATCTTATGAATTATGTATAAGTTCTTTCTATATTTGAACAACCAAATATATAATATCTATAATTAATAGTCATTATAATTTTAATAAAAGAGTATTCTATATTATGTAAAAATTAAATTACAAACTTCTAATTTTGAATAATTACAAAAAATTTCTATAATATTTTTTCTTTGACAACCAATGATAGCTTATGTCAACATATATTTGTATAATATATAAAAATAAAATAATATGTACAATGTGCATATACTTATGTACATATAAATAAAATAATAAGAAATAAGAAAATATTAAATAATAAACTTGTATTGTTTTTACAAATTAATATTTATAAAATCATAGTGAAAATAGAAGAAATTTTTTTTTTCACACATAAAAATTTATAATTTAAATACTATATATATTTTTTATTTTTTTAAGAAAAAAAATTTGATCGCATGAGTTGCCGCAAGACATATAAGGTTTGATCTCAAATTGAGTTATTTCAAATTTACATTTTTTTCAAATGAAGTTATTTTGAGTCAAATTTTTTCCAAAAAGAAATTGAACAAAAAATGAGCACATTTAATATAAATTTGCTTTTAACAGAAATTGATTATTTCTTGGACTTAATTAATGAATTTTCTGGAAAATCAACATTAAGTTTTAATTTTCATGGATTTTCTTTATTGTCATATCACAAAAAGAAAAAAAATGTATTCAAAAGAACGAATTAAAACTTGAAAATTTTAAAATGTTTCCCTCGGTGTACAAGGTTTCTTGAGCAAACTTTAGTTTACTATTCTAATTTTGAAGCTATGCAAACAAAAATTGCATTCGGTAACTAAACACCTTATACATTGGTGACTATTCTATTGGCAAATTTTGGTGCCAAAAGCGATGAAGTTTACACTAATGTCATCAGAGAGAGACCATTGCCCAGTCAGAGGGTTGTAAGAAAATCCGGCCATTTCTTTAACCTGGATAAACCCAATTCAAAAGCAAAACACGTTATTAACAAATACCGAGTAAAAAAAGGGTGCCCTACCGGAAGTGATAAGCATCAATCTTACATTGACATAAGCACGTTTCAGGATCAGGACTAGTTCTTCGGGTGTAAGGAAACTTGACCACTGATGTGTTCCTTTGGGAAGCTGCAGATGATTAATAGTTATTAGACAGTCTTGCATGACATCTTCATTCAAACCAAATCAATCCCAACTCACCGCACACTGGGATAAAAAAAAAAAAAAAAAACACCATGCAAAGGAGAAGGGGCTAAAAGTAAAATATCAGGTTGTTCACGAACTCATCTAACATCATCCAACATATGCTCTAAATGGCAGCATCTTAAACATTCAACCTAATTTGGACAACAATGCCTCTGTAATCCACTTCATTATGATAAAATATGCAAGGTCATACGGTCAACCAACAAAGGAAAAAAAAATTTGGATTTTGTTTTAGGAAATTGATAAAACGCCAAGGGAAACATAAACAAATTGAGCATCAGAAGAAAAAATTGTCCACTGAGCAGCAAACGTAGAGATTGAAATGAAGGCACCACCAGCAACAGTCAAGACATTTACAAGACAGCAGACACCAAACATGACATGATTTTGAAGATAAATTGCAGGGTCAAGTGAAAAAGCCATACCCAATGGAGTATGTACTCTGCTGCAATAATAGCAGTAGTGTATGATCTCATAGTGCGGTTGATAGTTGAAACCATAATAGCTCCACCAGGATCAGTTAATCCTGACAGTGACTTGCAGAATTCAGTGGGATCTGCTACATGCTCAATTACCTGGAATGAAGTTTATCAGTTCACAGATGAGCTGAATGCAAAGTGTAGAAGATTAAAATAGAAGGACAAGGGACAATATTCAGCAGGGCCTGAAATTGACACATTATAGATTTGCAGCAGAGTAAATAGGATTGCATTTTAGGCCATTTTACTAATTATTGCAATCCTGAATATCTGTTTAGGCCTGTGTATGTGGTCATAAAACCTCAACATCAAAAGATATTTGAGCAGTGCTGCATTTCTGTTGGCACCATGTTGACAGTTATAAGCTCAAAATCTACCTGGGTTAAACCAGCACAAGAATTTCAATCACAAATTAAGCGCTATTTTAATGCTTAAGAAATTAATAGTCTCATGTCTTTTCCTTTTTGAAGACCAACAGCAACATCTTGTAATGGGTGCACACTATCTAACTCCCACATTGTTGAGGAAGAGGGGGATCTTGGGCCATATAAATGTGGGCATTGCACACCCCAATAGGTTGCCTTTTGGGAAAAAGGTAATAGCCCCGTGACAAGTGGTATCAAAGCCTACCCCTGTCCACCGTGGGACCCTCGACTTGGCGCGGAATGCTGAGAACCCGGCTCGGTGCGTGTCCAAGAACATTGATGAGGTCGTCGATGAATTCGGTATGGGAGAATTAACGGGTGCACACTACCCAACTCCCACATTGTCAAGGAAGAGGGGGATCTTGGACCATATAAACATGGGCACTGCACACACCAATAAGTTGCCTTTTGGGGAGAAGGTAATGGTCCCGTGACAATCCACTCGAGACACACCAGTACACACATGAGACAAAAATGCCGCACACTGCACGCTCCAATAGTGCTAAGCTCACATCTCTAGAGATGAAGAAACAAACACCCTATGAATTTGCCAACTCAGTCACCTGCTTCTGTTCTTCCCATTGAAAGATAAACATTTTGCATGGCATGAATAACATTTACAACTATATAGTACAAATAAACAAAGATAATATGATGAAAACCTCTCAATCCCTACCAATTGAGCAAGGCTATATTTAGATTATTAGTGTATCACTCTAGATATGTACATATCTAATATGGGACAACTATTTACATAAAAACATTAACCTTCAAGTTGGAGCAAAGATGTTAATCATACCAAACTTGTTACAAAGAACATTCATCCTAACTCCATTTAATGACTTTGTAAGAATGTTTGCAACTTGTTCTCTTGTCTGAACATTAGTAGGTACAATCAATCCTTGTTGAAGCTTCTCTCTAAAAAAGTGACAATCAACCTCTATATGCTTTGTTCATTCAAGAGACACTGCATTTGAGGCAATCTGAATGGTAGCTTGATTGTCACACCATAATCTCATAATTGTTCAAGCTCATCAATAATATGCTTAACCCATATTAATTCATAAGTAACTTGAACTATAGCTCTATACTCTGATTCTGCACTAGACCTAGACACCACTAGTTGTTTCTTGCTTTTCTACAAGACAAGATTGTCTCCAACAAATACACAATAACCAACAGTAGACATTCTATTGCCAGGAGATCTAGCCTAATCCACATTAGAAATCCCTTCCAACTCTGTTGTGCCCATTATCACAATACCACAAACCTAAAACCATCGTTTTCTTCAAGTACTTGAGAATCCGTAGTACAACATCTCAATGAGGAACTTGAGTGGATAACATGAATTGACTCACAATACTCACAGCAAAGGCTGTAACTATTTGTCTGTATCTATTTGGATGCACATACAGCACTCCATCATGTGATTCAAGTTTTAGATTTGGATCCATAGGAGTATACAAACCTCTTTTGGTCAAGAATCCAACACATTTCCTATGACTTAAAAGGATGTTTTGCTTAGATTGAACTACCTCAATGCCCAAAAAATATTTCAATTGTCAAAGATCTTTGGTTTGAAAGTGTTTATGAGGAAACTGTTTTACAGACTATTGCTGCATAATTGCTTCTGGTTATCACAATATCATCTACATATACTCTTAGTATACTGCCTGCATAAGAGGTTAGAATGATCACATGAAAGCAAGACACAATTGAGTAACAACCTCACAGAACTTGCCAAACCAAGCATTTGAAGACTATTTGAGGCCATAGAGAGATTTCTTCAACTAGCACACTTTACTAGACTTCCTGAGCAATAAACCTTAGTGGTTATTCCATGTATATCTCTTCTTGTAAATCAATATGTAAAATTGCATTTTTCACATCAAGCTTATATAAAGGCCAATGACTAATGGCTGTAGGAGAGAAACAATCTGACATATGCAAGTTTAGCAACCAGAAAACAAGTATAAGAACAATCAGTACCATAAACTTGAGCGTATCCCTTTACCATTAATTGGGTTTCCAACCTGGCCAAAGACCAATTAGAATTTAATTTTACTGTGAACACCCACTTGCACCCAATTGCGAATTTTCCTGGAGGTAATGGAACCAAATCCCATGTGTAATTGGTTTCAAGAGCATTTATTTCTTCTTCAATAGCTTTCCTCCAACTAGGATGACTAACTGTCTCAACCAGGGGTGAAGTAAATATCAAGAAAACAATTAAAGGCATGAAGGGAGGGATAAGCATCGCTGTATGGTGCAAACTGGGCCAAAGAATGCTGAGTATAACTCTGCTGTCCTTTATGAAGAGCAATGGGTAAATCCAAATCACTCAAAAGATCATCTTGCACAAGGTCTTTAGCTGAGAGGTTTGTCTCAGTAAAGGGACTTGCTCTTGATAATTAATGGGAAAGGCAATGTCCTGAGGTCCACGTGTATACACTTGGTAATGAGAGGTCAAATAGATGCAATATTTGTAGAGATAATAGGTTCTGTAGAAGTTACAGGATATAGATGGTAAATAAGAAAGTCCTCAGTACTAGATGAACTACAAGACTCAGAGGACACAGGATAGAAGGGAAAAGACTCAAAAAAGGTGATATCAGCTGACACTATGATGATTAAATTTAGGAGTAGAATATTGATACCCTTTTTGAGTTTTAGAATAGCCTACAAAGGCTGAGATCAAGTTTACACCAATCGAGATGAGTATCTCTAACAAGGCAAGTGCAACAAAAAATGAGTAAAATCAAGGGAAACATTGGTTGGTGTGGAAAAATAACTCAATGAGGAATTTTCAATTGAAGGATAAAAGAACGTAATCAATTAATTAAATGACAAGCAACAGTTAATACTGCATCCCCCAAAAATATTTTGGTATAAGTGTGAAATATCAAAGTTCTAGCAGTTTCAAGAAGATGACAATTCTTCTTCCCAATGACATGTATAGATTGATGAATAATGCCATGAGAAGCCATAAAACTTTTACAATGAGATGAAAAATATTTTGGAGCATTGTCATTGCAGAAAATTTTAATAGAAGATTGAAGTGATTTAAAATTTCAACACAGAATACAGAAAAAATAGAGAAAATTTTCCATCTAGACTTCATTAAATAAAGCGACGACAGTAATCATCCACAAAAGTGACAAAATACTAATATGTAACCTTTGACACAATTGGACATGGACCCTAAACATCTGAATGGATCAACTCAAAAGAACAACTCATATATTGATTCAAAGACTATAAGTAGTATGATGGTGTTTAGCATACTGACAAAACTCACACTCTAAGTTTGGCAAGGAGCCTAAATCATGAAAAAATTTCTTCATAATAGAAGGAGAATGTTGACAATGGATATGTGAAGGAGAGGTTGAGACCCCAGAACATGCGATAGGCTCATCATCAATGAATAGAGTCTCCTAAACTCTCAACCTCTACCAATAATCTTCTTCATCATAAGATCTTAGAATTTAAACTGATTTGGGGAAAAAAAAAACGGACAATTAAGCTTTTTGTTAAGTTTGCTCATTGAAATCAAATTAAAGGAAAAAATTGGCAGATATAACACAGAAAATAAAGATAATGAATTTAAGAGTTTTGCACCACTACAACCTTTGACAACAATTGAGGAACCATTAGCAAGGATAACACTCAGACAAATTAGTAGATAACAAAAAAAAAAAAAAAATTCAAGATTACATAAGAAACTAGTCATGTGGTTGGATGCAACCGACTCAATGATCTATTTCCTATTCAATAAGGTGAGGTAAGTTGTGGAATTAACTCTTTGTATCAAATTAGTAGGCAAAGAGAGATGTTTTCTACAACTCTAGAGTTTAGCAAATTGCTCATATTCCTCTGCACATAAGGTAACTGTCACCATTTGTTCTTTTCATTGTCCATAACTCTAGCTAATTGTGGCAGTGGCAGAATCACTACTACAGTGGCTGGAAATGCTGTACTGTGGCACCAAAAGTAGAGTGGCAGCAGACAAGAATGAGCAATGGCTATGCTTTCTCTTGTGGAAAACTCACTCTCCTTTCTAGAAAAGAAACTCTAATACCATGTAAATAAAGATAATATGATAAAAACCTCTCAATCCCTATCAAGGGAGCAAGGCTTTATTTATATTTTTAGTGTATGACTCTAAGTATATACATATCCAATGTGAAATAATTATTCAAATAGAAATACATACAACCAATCTCTTAACAACCCCACCATTTGTTTTTTTCTTAAGAAAAAAAAAAAATCTCTAACAACAAAATCAATTGACTCAGCTCTCAAGAAAATATTTCATGCTTATAATTCATTCATAGCCCACAATATAAACAATGCCTTACATTCAAATGAGAGCAAACACTATTCTCTCGTATTTTTTCAAAAATCACTGTAACTAAAATATTGTGCATTCCAATGCACAAAACTCCCGCATTGTAGAGTTTAAAAAAGAATCAAATGTATGTAACCTTATCCTTCTTTTCACAAAGAAGTTACTTTTACAACTCAAACTTGTGATTTTCAAGTCAAAATAAAGTAACATTACCTTATTTAGACATTTGTCTAATTGAGTTGCAAACTTTCAATTAGGTCAAATGAGAATGTGAACTTATGAACCATTATCAAATAAGGTTGCTCCATTATATTCTACCATATGTGCCATGTCATAAGCCATGTGGCTGCTAAAGTGCAAAAAAATAGCCAACACAACAGCTAACTTAGTGTTAACCAGTTTTGTAAATATAGTAGGTTAATATATTATTGTGCATATATGGTAGATAAATATGATTCCTTTATTATAAGGACGATTATAGAACTAATTATGAGATTTGATTTTAGGAGGAATTGATCCTCAACTTGTATACATATTAATATCTTGTACCATGAACAAAAAATTCTCCAGAGAGAAGTCTCCCAAGAAAGACAAAAATTCTCCTAAGAAACTTTAGCCACCCTACTATTCTACAGTAACAATATTCTGCCACTTCTTCATTTCTCTAGTTTAATTCATCAATTATGTGGTCTTATTGAGACACCCTTGTTTTTTTTCATTGGCATTGTTCATTTTAATTATAATGGTTGACAGTAAAATGACTAGAAGCACAAATGTGAAACCTGTAATTTCAAATGTTCCAATGACAACAAAGATTACAGAACACAAACTTAATGGTAAAAACTATTTGAGTTAAAGCAAAACGATGCAAATAAATCTTCATACTTTTGATAAGGATGATCATCTTATTGATGAATCACCATTTGACTCTAAAGCAAAAAAATTAAGAGATGTCAAGATATTTTTCTAAATTTGCAATTTTATTAATGTTGAGGTAATTAAATTAGTTAATCATTGTGAGTTAGTTAAAAAACTTATAAACTATTTGTCTTTTTTTATATTCTAGAAAGAATAATTTATCTCATATATGTGATGTTTGTAAGAAGTTTTACTGTCTAAAGAAGCAAGAAATGTCTCATACTAAATATTTTATGAATTTTAAATGGATGTATGGGGAGTCAAATGCTTTTCTTCTTTTTAGCTTTGAATTAAGAACTCACCAATCACAACGTGAGTAGATGACTATTATGAGTTTTCTTGTAGGGTTGCCAATTTGATGTTACTTGAACACAAATCCTTTCTAACTTAGAGATATTTTTTTTCCCTAACATCTTTACTTGATTGAAATACACATAGGGATTTTTGGCTCTTCCTCCTAATATTATTAGTGCTCTTATGAGACGAGATACTTGGAATGAGGCTAATTGCAATAGTCGTGGTAGTAAAGGTTGTCATGGTAGTAGAAATGGTAGTGGTCGTGGTTTTAGTTAAAATACTTAAACAAGAAGATCAAACTAAATAAACATGCCATTATTGAAGTGAATTGGGTTATACAAGACATAATTATTAGAAATTTTATAGCAAACCTCAATAGTAGTCTCATCTTGCTAATATTGCAACTCATGAAAGTAATCATGTTGTTACTACATCTTCCATTAATAAGTTTATGGTAATTTTTGCTAATGAGTTTGATCGCTTTAGTCAATACCAAGCCTTATCATGGCCCTCTACTTCTAATCTAGTCACCATTGATTAGTCAATTAAACCAACTACAGGTCTTCTGTCATCCTCTCTAAAAGATAGGTCATTGACTTAAGTGCAACAATTCATATGACAAGTTAAATAGGTATTTTTTTTGTCTTTTAACTCTCACAAAAATATTCTAAATGTCATTTTAGTTGATAGTTCAACTATTTCTATTATGGGTTCTGGAACTAATGTTTTTACATCAAACCTCTCATTGTCATTCATCTTGCATTTACCTAAATTTTGTTTAATTTAATTTCTAATTATTAAGTTACTCAAACTTTAAATTGTTCGATCTCATTTTTTTCCTAATTATTGTACTTTTTAGAATCTTATGATGGGAAAGATCATTAATAAAGGACGTGAGTTTGAAGGCCTACATGTTGCAAAAACCTAGTGTTTGTTTGAGTGTTTTGACCCCTCTTGACCTTCATTATCAATTGGCATACCTATTCTTATCTATTTTGAAGAAATTATTTCCTAGTTTACATTTGCTAATCTTTAAATTGTGAGTCATGTTAATTTTTCAAGCATGATTATTTATCTTATTTTCTTAGAGCTAATAAATGGCTACATCTCCTTTTGAGTTGGTATATTCTAATATCTGGGGGTTTGTGTTCAATTGACTTTAAACATGGTTTTCAATATTTCATTACCTTTGTTGATAATTATTCTCAAGTTACTTGGTTATATTTAATGAAAAATTGTTTAAAGTTATTTTCCATATTCTGTACCTTAAGTGCTAAGATCAAAATATAGGTTAACATTTTTGTTTGTATTTTGTGAAATGATAATGCCAAGTAATACTTTTATATGTCTTTTAATTCTTACATATCCCAAAATGAAATAATTCTTCAATCTTCATATATTGACACTTCAACTTAAAATGATGTTGTAAAAATGGGAAAAAAAAAAGCATTTATTAGAAATTGCCAAAGCACTTCTTTTTCAAACAAAGGTCTCTAAGCAATTTTAAATTGATGTTGTTTCCACAACATGTTTTTTAATTAATTGTTTATCCTTATCAAATCTCAATGATAACATTCCTTACTCTATTTTATTTTCCTTTCATTCATTATTTTTAATCGAACCACATATTTTTTGTTGTACTTATTTTATTCATGATATTTGATGTCATATATCTAAATTAGATTCCAAATCCCTCAAATGTATCTTTTTGGAATATTTTATCTTCAAAAGGAGTATAGGTGTCAATCTCCTAAATTGAGTTGTTATTCAATCTTTATTGATATTACACTTTTTGAAACTACTTTATTCTTTTCTCTTGTATCTATGGTAGTGAGGAAAAGGAAGATGATCTAGTCTACAATATAAACATTACTATTAGTTATATTGAGCCCACTAAACCACCTTATTACTCATGGATTCTCGTCATATGTGATTCACATTCTCCCCCTATTCCTTTGTCTATAGATCCTAGTCTTGATCTTCTTATTGCTCTTCAAAAAGGTAAACAAACATGTACTCATCTAATTTATTCCTTTATGTCTTATGGACATTCTCTAGATTTAGTTTATGTTTCTAAAATAGTAGCAATTTTATCTCATCTTAATTAACAAACTACAATGGAGGAAGGAATGATGACTTTAGATCATAATGATACTTGAAAATTAACACATCTATTGGAAGGAAAACAAGCTATTAGTTGTACATGGGTATTTGTTGTGAAAGCTAATCTTAATTGCTTTGTAGATCATCTCCAAGCCAAACTTGTTGACAAAGGATATGCTTAACCATATGAGATAGATTATTCTTAGATTTTTTTCTAGTGGATAAACTTGTTTTTGTAAGACTATTTATCTCTTTTGCTACTATTGATGATTGACCTTTATACCAATCAGATATTAATAGTGCCTTCCTTCGTAGTGATTTGCAAGAAAAAATATATATGGAGCAACTCCTTAAGGTTGTTTCTTAGGGAGAGTCACACGGTGTGTAACGTGACATGTAACAAAAGGAACAACATCATTTGATAACAATTGAAAGCTTCACAATCTCAATTAATCTAATTGAAAGCTCGTAACCCAATTTGACAAAATGTATGCGTTCACAACCTAAATTTGTACCTTTCATTGCCCTAACGCAAATGATTTTATAAAAATTTTCCACACATAAATCAAGAATGAAACGCTTCAAATATCAATCTAGGCCAAATCCCTAATTCATGATATGATCAAGGTAACAAATCCATGCGGCTCTTACTAGAACCAATAATTATGCACCCTGCTAAAATGTCCCATAAAACATTGAAAAAAAACTAATAAACCATGAAACCTCAACTAATTGAATGACCTGATAACCCTTTGCCTTTCTTTTTTGGTGGCATTCTATTAACTTTCTTCTCCATTTTCCATCACATGCACAATAAAGTCAAAATGTTAGTACCTAGACTTATTTCTGATGACACTTGCACATTTAAGAACCAGAAAACATACAAGTAAACTGGCAATAAAGAGGTGTATCAAAGAATCTCTCATCCAGTATTTAAATTACATCCAGCAAATAAAAAATATGGAGGGAATATTGAGGAGGAGCAGGGGGCGAGAGAAAGAGAGAGAGAGCAAGAGAATACCTCTAATGCTATCACAGCATCAAACTTCCTCTGCTCTTGAAACAACTTTTCTGTCATGAAGTTGAAGTTTTAGAGGGTAAGGGTCTACATCAAACTTGCATTGCAGTAGATGTCAAACTTTTAAAAGTAGAAATATCTAGAAAAGACTTGTGTTGCCGATTGACTCTGCTGTATCTACTAAATCAAAATTCATGTACCAAATGGATACATACACCAACCACCATCAAAAGTGGACTCTATTGTGAGTTGAGTATACTCTACAAAATATAAATGAAACCTGGACCTAACTCAAATTCCATAATTCTTTGACCTAGACTTTTCTCAATCCCTTTGCTCTTTGCATTAACAATAGAACCAAGGGGCTGGCTCAAGTGCTGCAGAGCTTGATTAACGACTCCAATCTGTCTCCCCTAAAAGGAATAATACCCCTGTGCTGCCCATTCAGGTGCAGCATCACAAGCAACCATTGTTAGAACTGTTCCTCTTTTCATTTAAAATAAAACCAGTCTGCCAACTATATAACTTTTGATTAGAAAATCTTTCATTTTCTTTTTCAATAAGTGGAAAAAAAAATTGTAAATTATAAGTATATCTCAATGTGATACACACATGCACATCCTCTGTCTTCTGAATTCTCAACACATCTTTACTCTTTAGATACAAAATTGCATGTGTATACTTAAGTAGGGCTGGTAGATTGGTAAATAAAATTTCTTAGGTGGAACCTAAGGCACCTATATACTGAAGTAATTACCTTTGCAGTTGTAAAACTACATAACAAACATATTGGCATTATCTCTGCCATATTTACATGAACATTGACTATAAATTACTTCATGAATACAACTCCACTTTAACATGTTGATGTCTTTTTCTACTTGGCCCTATAGCAAAAGTGTTATTACAAAGTGTTACAACCATTACACAACTATCTCAAACCTATCACTCTACTGCAAGTCGCATGTAGAGAAGCATATAGAACATAATTATAACAAAGAGGCCTAGATAGGCTCACGAGCATGTACATAAACACAAAATAGCTTAACTGTGAAGACATATCAGTGCATGCAAAGTAATGCATAAAGATGGAACAATAATTACATGATATAAAGATGTTCCAAGAACACAACTTTTTAGTAAATATTGCAGCTATGATTAGTGTAAATAAAACTGCATATTGAAAGAAGATTGTAAACTAATTAGTTCCACCATTCACAAGGGGATTCACCTTCATTCTCAAAGACAAAATTGATTTTACATATAAAGGAATACTAGTTTGAAACCAATAATGGGAATCAGATGGCCAGAAATGTTGACCAATACTAGAGACAAATAGAGTTGGAGTGTACCAGCTGTTGTGCAGCTGTATTCAATGCTTGAAGTCACCGGGTCCAAATCCTGTGCAGATAGATAAAGGTCATACAATCAACCAAAATAAAAATATAGCGCGGGCCATTAAAAATAAAAGTAAGTTTCACAGCACTAGGAGTTCTACTTTGCAGCAAGATAAATCTTAAGTGAAGATAAACTTGGAATCCAAGATTAACTTTAGTGAATCAATAAATTGAGATAAGGGAAGTGACCAAGAAAAAGAAATATCTCAATAAAGATCTTTTGCCTGTATTTCTTCCATTTTTTTAATCATTTTAATTTAATGGTGAGTGTCAAGAAATCATTCCATCACAAAGCTTAAGCTTTTAGGTGAGGTCCATTAACGGATTACAAAAAACTCCAACACATATCCTCACACAAAATGCCAGCTGTCTTGGGCTGGTTGCATGAACTAACAAGACTCTATTGGGCTCCAAAAGTTCACAATTAATTCATAATTAAATGTGGAGGGAGTGAGATTGGAGCTGAGCCCAATCAATGATTATGCAACTAGTTAGCTGAGCCCAAATTCAATTCAGATCCTTAATCCTAGCTGCAACATCAGCATGTTCAAGAATCTATGTCGATGTGTAAATGGGCATATGTTTTCATCCATAAAAGAAACAGTATAAAGAATAAGAGGGCGAGAGAGAGATGACCATTGAATAACTTGAATCAATCACAGGATAAAATAAGAATAAATTCAAGGAGGTCCATGCAACAAGCTTCAAGAAAATTTAGTGCACTGTCTCTGGATTGACCACAAATGAGAGGTGCATATTAACACAGTGATATCAGTACAAAGGAAGGAGATGACAAATGAAAGTTAGGGTACAAGTATGAAATCCATAAACAAGGCTACGTTGTTAACATTAGTCATTAAATGACACAGCAATGAGTTTTAAAATCCATAATTGATATAAATAAATCCCTAATAGTTATGTACATTCTTATGCATATTGATGATTATGTATATTCCTAGGCATATAATGTCCCTCGATAACCTCCATCAAATTTAAAAATGGTAGTGTACAATGTATCAAATATCTGGTCCTCTCAGGAATGATCAACTACATCCATCATGAGCATTGTACAGAGTCAGATACAAGAGATAATCTAAAGTCAAATACACAGTAAATGAAGCTAAAATCAGAAACTATTTATCTGCTTGCTAGAAATACAAGGACAGCAGTCAGCCCTCTCAGCAAACCTCTTCCAGCCACCATCACTATTGCTGTTTGACAGAAATTCTCTAACTCACGGTACTTTTCTGATAACTAAATCAACTTTCAACACATGTTTAACCACAAAAAGATGCATTCTTCAAAGAGAAATATTATTTTGCAACATAAGCTTCTGTCTTGAAAAGGCAGTGGATTGCTAACTAGGGCCAGAAATTACCCTTCATGTTACATCCTGTCCTGCCCTTGAAATGTGCCAATTTTGTAAAGCATAGAGGAGGAATGATACAAGCTCCCAGTGCATACTTAAAAACAGGTTTCTTGCTTTGTCTCCCTAGTTTACACTGTTCTTAAAACCAGACCAGTAAAAGGATGAAAATGAGAAGAACAAGGTGAGCTTTGTTGTAGCAATAAGGTTGCTCCAATGTGGTCAGGAAGTCATTCAAGTCATGTAAACATCATTTCAGTATAAATAGGGAAAATGCATCACAGACGTTCTCCCCTCCAGACCCTACACCATTTGATTCTCATGCACTAGGCACCCTTTGAGAAGAGAATTTATGGAAAAGGAATTCCAGAGATGAATCCACCTTCTACTTGTTTGACTATAATTTGAAGAAAAGATGACAGAAAAAGAAACATTTCAATCCAAATCTTAAAGCATGGTTGAACCACTTCCAAGTTTGTGCCAAATTCATCAGATATTAGGAGATTATTTAAGCCCCATGGCTTTAACAGAGTTTTGTCAAGGTTGGGCTGCAGAAGAAATCAAGTTTTCATGAGGTTGGAACTAGGAAGAGCTATCCATCGAACATTGGGTACATTATCTTTGGACTTATTTATATCTATGTCCTACCATAACATCTAACCAGTCAATACCAAGCAATAGTTGCCTAAAAGAGGAGCCTTCTGTTTTTTTTTTTTTTCCTCTTTTGACAAGTGTACGAAATCTTATTGCACTAAGTAAAATGAAGTAAATTGTAAATTACAAGCAAAAAGAGACAAGATGTCATCTTCTACAAAAATTACACTGACACAAATTCCAACACAGACAACCATGTAAAAAGAGTACAACTGCATGAGACCCCCATACTATGGGGTTTGGGCAAGGGTAACATGTATAAAACCTAACCCATATTTTCAAAAAGAGGTTATTTCCATGATTTGAATCTATAATCGGTTATAACAGAGTAACCTCAGTATTACACCACAACTTACCCTTCAACACAAACACCCATATATAGATATGAAAAGCATTTTAATGAAATATTATGAACATACAGCATGAAGGCGTGCAATCTTGATATTTTTCTCCACAGCATCAACTCCTGTCACAGTAGCTCCCATTCGAGCTAAAGGCTGAAGGACAAAAACAGAAAAGAGAAACCATCTGTAATAATGAAGCAATGCATAGTGAAACCCATGCCAATCCAGATTCACTCAAATAATAGACTATATGCAAAGCTCATACAAACACATATCCCAAATTCAAACACAGCTCAGATTCTAATACATATCATTGCAACTTTTATCTCTTTTCAAATGAGAGACAAAAAATAAAAAAATAAAAAAATAATAATGGGCCTAAGGATGATATTGGTCATTTTTACAGGTCCATCTATATCTAATAAAAGGGCTATTTTCCTCTCTTTACACAAGGAACAATTTTTTAGTTTATTCCTCTTATTATTCTGTGCGTTTTGCTTTGTCCCAAAAATTGTCCAAATGCTCTCATGAATCTTGAACACCGTTGACTTTCATAAGAATATGAGTTGTTTTATGAGGACAAAAACACAAAAAAAAAAAAAAAATTCCAATCTTATTTACACACGATTTCCCAGTCTTTTCTCTTGAGGGATATCTGGCCTGATAGAATTACTATGGTAATTTATCCCATTCATATACCACACCCATCACTAGTTCACACATTTCACATTTAACCAGATGCCATCAAAATGCTCATAAGATTTATGGAAGCATTTTTGCTTTGGAATTTAGACTTGAAGGTATGCTCTATGTTGACTGTAAGGTGATGAAAAATCTGCCAGTCTGTTATGAAGCGAAAGAAGTGATTAACAATCATAGGTTTGTAACCTGCTATTAATTCTCAAAAGAAAAATATATGCATTGTAATTTTAGAAATGTTAAGAAAGCAGTAGGAGATGCTATTAGACTAGATGGTGTATAAGACCCTCAATGTGACCAACTTTGTTATTTAGGCTTTATTATTTATTCAGAAGGACAGAAATACAGAGGACATTCTCAATAGGATGAAAACTGGATGGCTAAAATGGAAATGTGCTATTGGAGTTTTGTGTAACCACCAAATTCCCATTAAGATGAAAGGTAAATTCCATCAAAAAACATGTCCAAAAGAATGAGTCTATCAAAGATGATAACACGTAGTTGAATTTGTGGTCATTCTGGAAAGAACTGAAAAAGAAATGAGAATATTCATAGTAAAGTAGGTGTAGCAAGTGGACATAAATTGAGGGAGTGACATTTGCATTGGTTTGGATTTGTATGCTCCAATAAAGAAGGGTCACCAAATCCAGGTAGATTGCGAGAGGTGAGGGAGAAGACAACCTAGGTTAGCTTGTGAAACTTTGGTTAGGAAGGAATAAAAAAATTAGATTTCACACCAAACTCAGCTCATAATAGGACAGAACATTGAAAAACTTTTCATGTAGTTGACCCAAAGTAAATTTGAGATTAAAGTTTGGTTGTTGCTATTGTAGTTTTTATTTAGCAACATAACAACTTCAATGCCTTATGATTTGAAAATTCATCACGTTTAAAGCTTTAAGGCTTGGCATAACTGTGAGTGACCAGGGTATTCCTAGGACCAGCATAATATTAAACTGCTAGTGCTAACATTAGACCACTGTCAATCTGGTGGTATTTAATATTCACTTTGTTTGCAGTGGTTTTTATTCTTTGGTTAGCATTCTTGTGGACCTTAGGCCTTGAATGTGCCAGATGTCATATCCCTATGTAATATATTTCAAGAAGAAGATGGCAATGTGCATAGGGGAACTGACTGTATATAATACAAGTAGAATCAGAAATTGGGCACAAATTTGTTTCAATTAATTGAGAATGTGCTGACCATTATAATAGTGCAAGTATCTGCAATGAATGCTAGTCAAATTTGATATGGTCTTTTTCATATATGATTACATTAGGATAAGGCAATGATGACACTTTAGGATTTGAGCTTTTGAAATAGTTAAAAGAAATTGTGATAACGAATTATTTAGTACAAAAAGAGATGAGTTGGGGACCATAGTTTAAGAAAATACATTCATAATAACTGGTCCTATGTAGGAAACGGGTGCTCTAGGGACCACCATTTTGTGGTGGTTCTATCATGTAAACCAAATATTCTAAGGTGCTTATGGGCAACAATTGAATAAAAATGTGTGCTAAACTTAAAATCCTGAGCTCATCTTTCTTGTATATTTATGTTAGTAATAATTATTTAGTCTTAAAAGTATCCAGACATATATATGATTGAATCAAACCAGATGTTTATTAGGTGTGATGCCATTTTTTTTCTCTCATTTTTCACTGAAAAATGGATAAGAAAGCAGTGTAACATGAATTGAGCATAAGAAATTAATGTGGATTACAATTTGAGAAAACAGCACACTAATGCCACCAATCTGAATCAGAAAAGTAGCAAAATATACTGCATAATTAAAAGTAGCAAACCTTACTGCACAATTAAAACCTAAGTTGATGGCTCATAGGCACATGGCAATAATAAAATCAGGCCACTAACTGAAAACTAAACAAGTAATCTACTGGAATGCAGAAGTCCATCAAGGACTCTTTGGAATTACTCATCAAGTTGCATGTTGTTGAATGATTCTCCTTAACAGCTCTGGCCGCTGTGCTTGCTCTAAAATATTAATCCATTAATCACATACACTAGCAAAAGAAAAGTCTGACACAAGAGGCTAGGAACAGAAGAAACTTGCCTACAGAACATCTTCAGGGACTCAGAATTAGCTAGTATGAGAAATAGTGGTACCTCACAAAGAATTCCACCACCACACCCCACGTCAAGTATTTTTAGTCCTTCCAAAGGCCTAGGCTGCAGTGGATCCTTCCTAGAAGAACGAGTAAATATTTCAATAAGAGGCAAAAAAAAAAAAAAAAAAAAGAATCTAAATCATATTTTGCATCAAATGCAAATAAAATTTAAGTAATGAGATCAGATATAATGCATTTGATTCTTTGGGCATACCTCACATACAAACGTATTGTCTACACATTCTCAATCAAATTGTGCAGTGAAAATTATCACACAAAATGCATTTAGTTCTCTTCTACGTGACCACCAAAAAAAAAAGAAAATATAAGTTGCACCTGAAAAATCGACAAAGAGTAGAACGGATAAAAGCTAGTCTGGTAGGATTCATGGCGTGCAATGGTTTAAATGGCCCTTCACTGTCCCACCTGCATTTTTTTTTTTTTATACATAGATTTGATTTCAATATATATCAAAAAAAAAAAAAAACACTCCTAAAACACAAACACACGCACAGCACCCACACAGTAAGTGAGTGAGCGAGTGACTGACCAGGTATCGGCAATAGCAGAGAATTTAGAGAGCTCAGTGTCCTTCAAAGACGACGTCATCGTGGGTTTGCCTTGAGCTTGAGTTTGAGTCTGGGTTTGGGTTTGCGTTTGAGTACTGGTGCTGCTGATATTATAATTAGAAACGGTTGAAATTGGTTGGACCCGAAACAGATTAAGACTGTTTGGGAGATTCCGACTTTGAGCAATGGCGGTGGCACTGAGGAGACGGTCATTATGTTTGGCTAACGATTGAGATATGTAACCACAAATGGGTACTCGGAATTGGAAAAGAAGCTTTGAGCCCATGGCAATTGGCTGCAACTTTTTCTTTTCTTTTTTGGCCTGAGCTGAGGAAATTCCAAGCTAAAGAACGTTAATACCTTTGAAGCAGCCGGTGGGGTGATTAGGGATTGCGACTTCAAAAGCTGTTGTTGGCCTGGAGGTGCTTGGTGGTAATTATTGTGACCCAATCTCACTATATAATGAGGTTCCTAATGGTAATCACGCTGCACAACAGCCTATATTGCTCTTATCTTCTTCTTGCTGTCCTGATGCATCCATGGCTTCCAATTCAATGCGATTCGTGTTTGCTCGAGAAACTCTGAACAACTGCACTTTTGACAAATCGAAGACGAAGAGAGACGGTTTAGCCGTTGGATGGGTAATTTCGGTATCTCGCTGTGCTGATGGGGTGAAAATTGGGCCCCGCCTCAAAATTTCTTCTAGCAGAATGCCTTTTACATTTTTCTATTTATTTTTCTTTTAGTATATATATATATATATATATATATTATCCTTTCACTTTGAATAATAAAGACTTAATTTCAAATAAATTAATTTAGGCTAAGAAGATTATTTTTCATATTATATAGAAGTGTTAAAAGTTGACCCAACTAGATGTTCTAATCTAAACTGATTTTAAAAATATTAGATCTAGTTTAACTTAAAAGATGACGTTTTTTTTTAATAATTTAATATAAATAATTTAAACTTAAATTCATATCACCAATCTAAAAATATATATTTTTAATATATATATACACACACACACACACACACACAAAATAGTATGCATTTATACATAAACACATAAATAAAATAAATATATATAATGTGTATCATATTTTTGTATATTTTTATATAAAATAATAAATAATAAATAATAATATATTTTTTACTTATTTTAATATGTAATAAATTATAAGATTTGTGAATTTTCTTTTAGTTAAGAAACTAACAACTTAACTGTTATATGTAAGTAAGAAAATAAAAACTTAATATATATATATATATATATATATGAAATAATTGAAAAATGGATTGTTTAGTAGTAAAATTATTTGAACTATTAACTTTATATAAAGGATTTGATTTCTAGTCTCTACAAACTAAAAAATAAAAGTAAAAACTATATACAATGAAAACTAAAATTTTGCATCAACTTGAAATTAATGGATTTTATCTTTTTGAAATAAATTTAAATGATTAGTCATGGATTTATTCAAATTTATGTTAAGAACTTCTTATTTGAAATTTATTGAATTTGTATTTCTTTTATTATCTTCTATTATACTTGAGTTCCATATTTTATTTGAAGTAGTAGATTTAAAAAATCTAAAAAGTAGTACAAGAGAAGGGAATCAAATTTAAATTGTGTAACACTTAAGGGAATAGTAAAATTCTAAGCTCTTACTCTTGTTTATTCATATTTTAGTTCTTTTTCTTATCTCCTGCTTCTAATTATTTTGTTTTTCTATAAATTCTTCCTTATTAAATACTAAGACTTTAAACATCTAGCATCAAAGTTATTAATTCTTTCATTATATTCCTTTTCTCCTTCTTTTAAACACTTTAGTTGAATTCTAATTCTCTTATTCTTTTGCTTAACTCTAATCATAGCTATCATGGATAAAAATACCTATCTTAAGATATTTAACACCTAAATCCAAAAACTTGATTAATAACTTTAGTTAGTGGTTAAGAAGCTTTAACCATTAGATTATATTCCACCACAACTTTAATCTTTGGATAACTTTCATACAAAAACTCTAGATTCATTGAAATAAAACATTATGCTTCTTCATTCCTTCTTACGATTCTCTAAAATGATTTTGTTGGTTAATTATGTGAATTTTGGAATTAAAATCTCTTATCCCTTATTTAATGCTAAGATTAGGTATTTTTAATGTTTTGAACATTTGTTAGCACTTTTATGAATATGTAACTAATGATACAATTTTAATCGATTTTAGCATGCCTTATAATAACTTATATGTCTATTTTAATATTTTGTGCAGTTGTAGTTCTTGTACTAATTGGTTATGTAAAAAATTTTTGAAAAAGAAAGATAATATATAAAAGATACATAACCTTGCACAAATTTTTAAAAGCATGACTAAGAGAAACTTTATTGTATATGGTACTCATCAGTAATTTATTTTTTTCTTTAAGGATTGAATACATATAACATTCGTCTTTAAATGTCTCATTTCCTTAGCAATTCCTTTAAAATCTTTAGGCTCTTTAACTTTGTAGTAATATTGGCAATGTTATTGCATGGTATGCTTAATTAACCTAAAATGAAGAGCAAAACAACGTGGAACTAGAGATGAAATTTTGAACCTTATTAATTCATGAGTTGGTTTGTTTAACGGTAAATAAATAAGTTTCCAAGTGAATAGGAAAATGGAGAGACTTGAAGTAAGATTGAGTTTCCATCTTACAATTTTCTACCAACTTTTTAGTTATATAAGTGATTTGGATAAAAGTGATAACATAAAATATCTAATAACCTTCCAATTTTATGTCATTCTTTCTTTTCTTTAAAACCCTAAGGCTTTATCTCATGCTTTCTCTTGCTCGCCCTTACTTATCCATCAACTTATGAATTACAATCTTTTGTTGCTTATAGTGTTAATATATCAAGTGTCTAAAGAAGAGTGTAAGACAAAAAGTTTACAAAGTATGCACCAAAAATATCATCATTACAATTATTTGTGGGTTGAACTATGCTTTTACAAGTTTGCTTTTATTGATTATTAGTTAAATCTCTTCTTAAATTTTTAATTTTGATGTTAATCTTGTCAATTCAATACTAAATCATGAATTTTATAGTTTAACTCATTAATTAATATTCTTATTATGTTAGAAATTTTAGTTTTTTTTTTCTAATTACTATAACATAACTACAAATAAGGATATTGTTTTTACCTTAAAGATATTTTTATTTGCGTTGTCATATACACGCTAAGATATTTTTTATTTTAAAGTTATATACTCACTCTTTAGTGTTTTTAATAGGTTTGACATTTTTTTGGCTATGAACTACGACTTTGATTTGATGTTGGATGGGAATTATGTTTCTTTATGGACAAATTGATAGCAAAATGAAACTTGCAATGCAAAGGAAAACTACAAAATTTGAGGTTATCCTTTTTGTAATGCAACATTTGTATTAGGTAATACATATGTGGTATTCTTTCTTTGTCGCCTAGCTTTTGCTAGTTATGATCTTTGTTGGGTCCATTTACTTGGATTTACACCACCTATTAAGTTTTCAACTATTTGTTTAACTAAGGTCCTTAAAATATTAAGCAACTAAGTTAAAGACATCATAATTTTTCATAAATTCACTTATATCCTACAAAGGACATGGCATGTTATTATTTGGGCATAGCAAAAACGTATACAAGGGTTCCTCACATGTTTATAAACACGTGCAAGCAAAGAAGTTAGTCCACAAAAAGATGATTCATTTTGGGACATAGAATGTTTATATTTTTACAAGCAAACTACTAAAAGTGATAGAAACCATGACTCTTACATACCCAAGATGAAATTAACTAGGAATAAATGTCGGAAAATAAGTAATACAAGTTTTAAGCTTTGGTATATAGGTGATGTCTCTAATAAGAATAAGGTAAGGATTATTATTGATTGTTAGTTTAAAGAAATTGTGGTGGAAATAAAATGAGTTAAAGATAAGATTATTTTAGTGAAGTTTAGTCCTAGGCAAAGAAATGATTAACATTACTAGTGCTTATGTTTCATAAGTAGGATTAGTTAAAGCCAAAAATAAGAGATTTGAGGATAACATGGATGAGTTCTTACAGTGAATTCCATTAGAGGAAAAGATTTTCATTGAAAAGGACTTGAATGGGCATATTGGAAGTGATACATAAAGCTTTAAGAGAATGCATGAAGGGTATGGTTATCAACAACAAAACATTAAAGACAAAACCATTCTAAACTTTATTTTAGCATATGATTTAGCTTTGGTCAACACCTAGTTGTCTTAGATGTCCCTATTTAATGTAAGACAAGTTAAAATAATAAAAAAAGGAACATATCAATGTAGGACTAAATTGTAGAACTTACAAAAACCACACAAAAAAAGTTAACGTTCTAAAATAAGATGTTAAATGATGGAGATTAGGATATTCATGCAAATGTTAACATTATATGGTTGGAAATTACAAATTTCATATGTACAATAGTAATAAAAACCATAAAAGTAGCCAAGGTAATGATCCACGAGCTAAAGATACTTAACAATGGGGTCAAGAGGACCAAGATGCCATTAGAAGAAAAAGGAAGTGCTATAAAAAAACTCCTAAATGTTAATATTATAGTATGTATGAAAGGTATAATATAGCTAAAATAAAAGGCTAAGAATATGGTTGCAATAACTTAAGCAAATACTTTAATGATTTGTATAACAAGCTGGAAATTGAAGAAAGATAGAAAAGGATTTATAAGGTAGCTCAAATTAGGAAATAATACAGTTAAGACCTCAATCAAGTTAGGTACATTAAAGATAATGCATAAAAGATTTTGGTTAAAAAAATTTAACCTATATTAACCCAAACAAATAGTCAAATTAATAAATAAAAAAAGTTGGTTTTTGTCTTTTTTTTTCATACAAAAAAAAATTGTATATAATTATATTAATATATTAAAAATAGTTGTACATATACTTAAATTTTATTTTGATAATATTATATTTATTTTTATATGATTTTAAATTATTATGGTGCATAAGTTGTAAAAGCTTATTCTTAGATTTTATGGAATCACTAATACTCCCTTTAAGTTCATAAACTAGCATTCGCAATACCCTTTTATAGATTGTTTCTTCATTCTCCCAAGGCATTTTAGTAACTTCTCTAAAGAAGTTCTTTATTTGCTTATTTACCTAGCTAGGAGACATAATTTGTATGCTAATATATTGGCCATAGGTCAATGCCTTTATGAGATATTAAGAACAAAATCCAAGGACTTGATCTCTATTATAAAATTGGTTCAAGTCCTTTAGCCACCCCTCTAAATGGAGAAATATTATTGATAATTCCAAAGAACTACCATTCATTTTTTGCATTTTCCATCTTCATTTAGATGTATGAGTCCAAAACAAAGAGACCAAGTTGTGCATCAATCCATTCATAAAAGATGGTCTTGATATCTCACTAGGAGACTGGATTGGTATAAGGATTAACTAAGAAATAGTAAGGGTAGTTGATAAAGGGTCAATACAAGCATTTCTCCCTAAGCTCTTTTCTAAATTAAAACTTATCATTATGATAGACGTATTGATTTGGATAGCGAAGCATTTCCTTATCACTATGTTTAGTATTTATGTTATTAACTCCTTTATCACATATAGGTTGACTTAAATTCTAATGACTTATAAACCGTCACTGATGAATATAGTCTAAGTAATAATGAAAAATATCTTACTCAAGGTTAAGAATAGTTGTCATGGTTGTAGCAAAATTTTAAACAAAAGAGAGGTTTCTCTTTCATTGTTCTCTATGTAGCATTGTCATTAAATAAAATCATTTAATTTTAAAGACTTTTATATGTATGTTTTGAGCATTTTATGCATCAAACATATCATTCATAATCATTATAATGACAATTGTTCTTTCTAACATATTAAAATAATACAAGTATAATTCAACAAACTATAAAGAGTTCACAATTGGCAAGATGTACAATCCTTACACAATCTCATCCAAAAAGAATGGAGGACAAAGTCCATGAATTAGTCAACCACATAGATAAGGTTTAGGCCTTAATTAATGAATTAAAGGAGCAAATGAAGTAGATAGCTTAGGAAAGTTCACTAAAGGAAAAATGACCATAATAGACATAAAAGAAAGATGACCATAAGAGATACCTTAAGAAAGTTCTCCTGCCTTAGTTGGCAAACTATTTTAAGCAACTCTAGTGTTGGGAACTTCTTCAACACATTTTATCTATTCTGAATTAGCAATACAACCTCTTTAAGACCAATAGTAGCTATATAGTCATCAAGTATTAAAATATATACACCAAATGTCACTATTGACATTGCCTTTGATGAACTTAAACTAAAAGATGAAAATGCAACAAATGTAAGGTACTTAATAAAGCAAAAGATTGATCTTTTATATAAGAAGGTCATAACCATCAAAAAGGAAATATTCATGCCCTTTTAAGCACATCAAATCATTGTTTAGTTCAAGATATAGTCCTCCCATTAAAATTCAAAGCTTTAGAATTTGAAAAGTATGACAACATAGGGCTACCTACAGATCTTTTAACTATATACATAAAAAAGATAGTGGTATATGCTTATTATAAAAAAACTCTTAATGCATTGCTTTTAAGACAACTTGATTGATGTAACCTTATATTGGAACATTAAGTAAGATCAAAAAAAGATCAGAACTTGAAAAGAACTAGTGATTGCCTTCAAAGCCATATTTAAATACATGTCTGAACTAAAACTTACCCTAATGGATCTTCAAGCCATAGAAACAAAACTAAAAAGACTTTTAAGCAATATGTGTGATAATGGCATAATATGATTGTTTAGGTCTAATTTTTGCTATTAGAAAAAGAGTTGGTCACCATTTTCCTCAGTACATTGAAGGCTTTTCATTACGACATGATAGTGAGAAGTGTATCATAAAACTTCACTGATATGGTAATTATAAGGGAAAATTTTGATAAGGACATCTAAAAGGGTAAGATTATTAGCATTACCACTAACATTACAACATCAAAGAAGACTAGAATGACTAAAAAGAAGGAAGATGAAGTCCAGATGATTGAGTTTAACAATAACTTAAAACCATGCCTAATGTATTAATAATTAGGTAGCTTGTTAAGGTAATTTTACCCTCAATAACCATATCTCAACATAAAAGTTCCATTTTCATACTAGAATCCTCAACCATGACCTTACTAACCAAATATTCATGTGCCGACACCTCTTAAAAATCAAGTTGACTCTAAAAGGCAAGAAAGGAGAAAATTTGACCATATATTAGTATTTTATTTTAAGTTGCTACCTTGGCTTGTCCAAAATGAATTAGTTACCACCTTAACCAGAAAACAATGAAAACCACCTTATCCTTCTTGGTATGATACCAATGCCAAGTATGAATATCATGATGGGCAAATTAAGTATTCTACTAACTATTATTGGATTTTTAACCATAAAGTCCAAGAATTGAGAGATGAAGGATAGATTAACTTTTCAAAGGCTAAGAGAAAGTTTAATATCAACACTAATCCTCTCTTTAATCATAAGATAGCAAGCTAAATTAAGAACTACCTTGATGACAATAGTTAAAGAAAAAATTCTAACTCCTATGAAATTAGCATGATCGAAGTACTAGCTCATGCATGTCTAACTTCTCATCATCAAAGAAACTCAGCTTCATTAAAAATATTCTGCCTAGCCACTTCTTTTCTCCTCCTTTTACACTTTATTAGCTCCTTCAATAAGTTAAAACAATCCAATAGGACTACAACTATTAGGTAAACTCTTATAATCTAACATTAGCACTAATAACAACATCTGACATCACAAGAGTTAGGGGCATCACTTGAAGTAGAAGATGGTACATATCAAAATACATGAAGAAACTTAAGCAAAGGAAGGAAAAGGTTGTCATGATCTTGAATAATGTTGAAGAAATCTAGCAATAAAATGTAAAGAGAAAGGAATCATTTACTATGTACCATTCTAAACCTAAGGAAATCATTACTGATAAAGATAATGGGCTATTCCTTAAATACATTAGGCAAATTGAGTATAATGTGGTTAAGCAACTTAGTTAAAATCTACCTAAAATCTTAATTCTCTTTACTAATGAACTTGTAGCCTTATTAAAAGTCCTTGTTACATATTCTTAATTATTTCAATTATCATTTTCTTAGCCAACTTCAACATCATTAATAATATCATAATAAGTAATTATATCTCATTCTTAAATGACAACATTTTAGTTGAGAGATATAATCATACTATGGTATTACATATATCAATTATCTGTCATGGTTATAATATGTCACATATCCTTATCAACAATGGGTCATCATTAAATGTCATGCCCAAAGACACTCTAGTGTCACTATCATTACACTAAGCCACATGATTGTTTGAGTGTTTAATGGCATAAAGCATTATGTGGTAGGGACCATATAACTCTTAATGCATGTAAAACAATATACTTTCAATGTGTCTTTCTAGATCATAGACATTAAAGCTACTTACAATTGCCTATTAGGTTATTTGTGGCTAATACGACTCTTTGTTCTAAGGAGTCATTCCTTAAGATGTCACTCTTATCATTTAAAGCATTATAAAAAGCAATTAAAGTAATGATGAAAAATGGTTATTATCCAAGCAAAGGAATTAGAAAACATCTTCAAGGCATCATTTCTCTTATACAACCCAATGATAGCAAGGTTGTTTTGGAATCAAATACCAACCCAATCAAAGTGATGTCATTTAAAGATACTTAGAAGATGGGGTGACCAAGCTTATACTACCACTAACTCACTACTTTAAAAGTGCAAGATTCATCAATCAAACCCATAACCACCATGATGTATTAACCAAAGTGATTATTAAATTCAGTACACTAATAATCTACATGATCTCTAAAGGAGAGGAAAAATAGTTGCCTTAAGCCCTATTGATCTATCCATGCAAAACTGGCACCTCTATTTGTAACTAATAAGCTTAAGAGATTCCTTAATCACTTAAGTCTCTTATAAAGAAATGCAACCTAAAACTCCCTTACATGTTGATGCCTATGACATTCAAGGGTAATTATGTTAAAAAACAAAAAGGGCCACCTAACATATACTTATGTCATTTGCACTCATAACCCTCATCCTATCACTTAAATTATCATCTTAACATCTGACCTTTTATACATAAGCCATTCTAACAAAACTTGTTTATGTTCCATAATTTCTTTTTTATTATCCAAAATATTGAAAGATGAAACTAATAGTTCAACCAATGCTTTTCTTAAGATAAAGTCCAAAAGTACCCCTAACATGCCAATCTAAAGTGATCTTAAAGTTAAAGAAATCTCATCAAACCTCTAGTGCTTGATTAAAGAAAAAGAAAGGCAATCCCTATATAAGAAAGAGCATATCAAGTTGATCAATTTTTGTACCATAGAACATTTGTAAGAAGTCAAATTAGCATAAGACTTCACTTAGAAAATAAGCAATGTATGATTTAATTGCTTAATGAATATAATATATGTGTTTGCTTAGTCATATCAAGACATGTCAGCCCTCAACATTAATGTAGTAGTGTATAAAATCCCTTTAAGGCCATAATGCAAACTCATAGAGTAAAAGCTTAAAAGGATGAAACCTAACATTATGTTGAAAATCAAAGAAAAAGTTAAAAAATAATTAAACACAAACTTCCTTTAAGTAATAAACCATCTAAAATCGGTAACCAATATTGTATGACTACTAAAAGGATGGCAAGGTCCATATGTGTGTTGATTACAAAAATCTAAATAAGGCAAACCCTAAAGATAACTTTCCTTTGCCATATATTGATATTCTAATACACAACCTGGTTAGCCATTCAATGTTTTCCTTCATAGACAAGTTCGTAAGCTATAATCAAATTAAGATGACACTTAAAGATATTAAGAAAACAACATTCATCACAATGTAAAACACCTTCTATTATAAGGTCATGCCATTTGACCTTAAAAATGCAAATGTCACTTATTGGCAAGTGATGATTGTCCTGTTTCTTGATATGATGCATAAAAAGATTAAGGCCTATGTCAATAATATGATCACTAAATTTCAAACGAGCAAAGATCATATGATAGTCCTCAAAAAGTTGTTTAACCAACTAAGGAAGTTTTAACTTAAACTTAATTTGGCCATGTGCACTTTTAGGGCTACCTTAAGCAAGTTGCTAGACCTTATAGTGAATCAAAAGGGCATTGAAGTTAATCTTGACAAAATTAAAGTCATCTAGAAAATGTTTATACCTTTTACACCAAAATATGTATAGAAATTCCTTGTAAGAATTAATTATATTACTAGATTTATATTCTAATTGATTACGAAATGTGATGTCATATTTAAAATGCTTCAAAATGGTAATCTAAGGCTATGGGATAAGCAATGATAAGAAGCCTTTGATAAAATCAAAAATTTCCTTTCTAGTCCTCTAATTTTGGTTCTCATTATGTAGGAATAATGCATGGCTTATGTCTTAGGTTAACATGATAAAATAAGTCAAGAAAAAGGCCATCAGTAAAAGGTTCACTAATCATAAGACTTAGTTTTCATATTTAAGGAGAATTTGTTGCTCTTTTTGCATAAATGGCACATTTACTTCATTAATATATGTTGTATCATACCACCTAACTTATTGCTAAAGATGATCTCCTTAAATATTGTTGTTCCCACAGCCTTGTATAGGTTGAAATTGTTGTCAACTAGGTTTAAGTGTGTAAGAAGGTAAATCCACATAGAAGGGCAAGAATGTAAATTCGTCGCGTAAGCCCTATTAGGGTTTCATGGAAGAGAGTATATAAAGACCTTGGAAGACAAAATTAGGGTAAGGCCAATATAATTGAATACACGGCAAAAACACAAAAATGTGTGGACAACCAAATAGAAAAAACAGAAAAACACAACATACGACCAAAGCACACTGATGGCAAGTGAACGGCAGAATAGGGGACGACAAAATAGAAAAGAAGCAGCTGTCGAGTGAACAGTAGTCGTCGTGAATAGTGTAACCATCGAGATAAAGAGAGAGAGAAAAAGGAGACGATCGACGGCCAGGCTAAACGAAGAACAACTGTCGAGAGAGAGAGAAAGAGGAGACGGCTGAAGGTGGGTGGACGACAAAGACATATACGGCCAAATCAGAGTAATGGAGAAGGAGAGGAAAAACTCGACAAGGCCAAAAACAGACCACCGGGAAGGAGAGAAAACACGGCCAAAAATACTATCGGTAGTAAAGAGAGAGAAAATCAGATTTGGGAGTTGAATGAAGAACAAAGGTCTGAGAGAGAGAAAAGGAGCTGGACGGCAGAACGAAGAGTGGATGACATAAGACTAGAACATGTGTTAGCGTGAGACCAGAAATGTGAGACGAGCCATGAGACAAGGAGATGGGTGAGACCGTGAGATAGTGAAAGCAGGAGCTGTGTGAAACAACGTAGAGAAGGAATTCGGCAAAGCATTGAAAGAACTCAACGTATGTCCAAATTTCTTCAAAAGAGGTTAGAGAGTATTGCGGTGAACTTCTAAGCGGCAGTGGAGCAGCCTTTCAATTCAACAGAGGCAAGACAAGCTAGAAGAAGGGTAGACACAGTAAATGACATTCTTTGTATTATACTTGCTTAGTAATTGCTATATTGAAAGAAGCAGAGGATTAAGACATCCATTGTAACTAGAATTCTCAAGTATAATGAATAGTCTCGGTAAGGGAGAGTCCCTACCACCGTGGATGTACGTCACGTTGACGGAACCAAGTAAATCTCGTGTGTCCTTAATTTGCTTTACATTCTGTGTTTTGAATTGAGTTGTGAACGCAGCTAAAGTATTAGCCAACCCATAACCTAACGAAGACCTAAACAAGAACATCCAAATTGTCTATTAGGCAAGGTGTCTAAAAGGTTTGGGGACTATTGTGATTAGTAGGTAGCAATAGATCTACCTTAGTTGAGTCTGAGAAAGAGTTCACTTTTAGGAAGAGGTTGAAGTTGTTCACTTACCTGCGAATTGCAAATTGTGGTGATACTGATTCACCCCCCCTCTCAGTATCATAAACTAGTAGATCCTAGGGAGAAGTCGAGAACGTCTATTAGTATCAAAGCCTGGTTCACCAATTTGAAGCTTAACAGCTTGGTGTACTAGTTTAAAGGGATCTAGAAGTTTAACTTGTTTAGCATACTAAGAAATGGAAGCCGGTACCAGCACTAGTATTACTTATAACAAGAAGGTTCCAATCTTCAACAAAACCAACTACCATATATGGAGAGCAAGAATGCAAGTGGTATTTGCAACCATGGGTATGAACGTGGTGAAATATGTACAGGAGGGTTTTGTGGCTCCAAAAGAAGGTAAAGACCCAACTCCAGAGGAGTTAAGGCAGTTTGAGATAAATGAGAAGGCCTCAAATGTCATCATTTCAGCATTGATAGATGTTGAGTATGCTAAAGTTATGGATTGCAAATTTGCCAAGGAGATATGGGACAGATTGCAGAAAGTCTATGAAGGTGATGGCAGAATAAAGGAGGCTAAGCTTTAAGTGTTCAAGGAGAGATATGAATCTCTCAGAATGCAGAAGAATAAGACAGTTCAAGAGTTCTTCACTAGGGTTATTGACGCTATAAACGACCTGAGAAGTCATGGGAAAAACAAGAAGGACTCATCGATTGTGAAGAAAATTTTGAGAATTCTGCCTGAGAGGTTTGCCTCAAAGGTAGCAGCCATATAGGAGAGTAGAGATCTCAATTCTATGTCTCTGCATGATCTTCAGTGCAATCTCATTGCATATGAGATAAGGATAAAGTTAGCTGAAAGCTCTGCAACAACGAAAGTATCAAAGGAGGCAGCTTTCAAAGCTGTGAAGTACTTGAAGATAAAAGAAGAGGAAGAATCATCTAGTGATGATGATGAGGAAGAAAGTGAAGGTGAAGTGTTGGCTTACTTCACAAGGAAATTCAAGAAGGGGTCTAAGAAGGGAAAAGGATAGTTGTCCTTGAGATGTTATCGTTATGGGCAGACTGGACACATTGCTTCTCAGTGCAAAGTGAAACTTGATGATGAAGATGAGGATGGTGATGATGAGCAGAATTCAAGATGGAGAAGATCATCATTTAAATCAAAAAAGTCTAGTAAGAAGACTGTCAACCCACAGAAGAAGAAAAGAGCCTTATTCAAGAGCTATGTGAGTCAATTAAAAGAAGTTGACGAGGAAGAAGATGAATAATCATCAGATGAGCAAGCTTTATGGCATCAGCTCAAGGTAGTAGTTCAACCTTTGAAGAAGAAGAGGAGGTTGATGAAGAAGAGCCAAATCTTAAAGCTAAGTTGGAAGCAGCTTCAAAAGAGATAATCAGAAGGGGCAGAACCATAAAAACGTTGAAGGCTCATATAAAACAAGTTGAAGCAAAGTCTAAGGAAGCTGAAAGTCAAAAGGATGAAATATGGGCTGAACATATTGACTTGAAGAGAAGATTTGAAGAACAGATCAAAATATGTGAAGACCTTACAATAGAGCTTGGCTCAAGGACTTCAACAATTGAAGAAATGGAGATAGAGTTGCTGAGACTTTAGCAACAACTCAAAAAGAGTGGGAAGAACTTGCAGAAGTTGAAAGTGGTAGGAGAAACAAGCTCCGCAAGAGAAAAGAAGAATTAGACTTTGCCACAGAAGTTGAAAAAGAAGGCTGTAACTTAGGTAAAGATAACTGAAGAAGAGAAGACAGTTATCAAACCAAAGCTAGGGCCAAAAATGATGTATGTGGTTAAAGAACAGTAGCTCATAGTTGCTACATCTCAGAAAGAAAAGAAAGTCAGCCAGCAGAGAGCTACGGCTGAACAGAATAAGGAGAAGAAGGTGACTGAAATGAAAGTTACACAAGTAAAGAAGCCAACTACTTTGCCTACGCAACAAGTGATGAACAGAAGAAGACAAGCTGTGATCAAACCCAAGAAGAGGCAGTTTCAAGGTCACTATCTTTATTGTGGAATTTAGGGTCATAAGGTGAGTAACTGCTGGTGGAGAAGGCCAGTATATGTCTCCAACTTGAGAAGATACAACACTGCATATAGGGGGAGACAATACAAAACTCAGAGGAGAATACTTGTCGTGAGTTCTTGCACATACTATAAAAGGCAAGCACACATTGACGAGGATTCTTGGTGGAAGCCCAAACCAATAGCTTCAAAGAACAGGTTTGCTATATTAGCAGACTTGGAACAGTGTGAAAGGTACGGGTAGGATGGCCATAATGCCAAGAGATGCATGACACTTCTCCCTGAGCAAGAGAAGGCACTCAATGGCATAGTAAAAACAAGCGGTGCAGTCAAAGCTGAGAAAAAGGAGAAAGCTATCTTCCAGCCAGTTCAAAAAAAGGAATATAAAGCAAAAAGGGAGGTGGCTAATATAGCTGAAATTACATTAAAGGCTGATTGCAAGGATAAGCAATGGATCCTTGATAGTGGATGCACTTCACACATGACGGGAGACAAGAGTAAATTATCAAAGCTAAACAAATCAAGAGAACATAGAGTCAAGTTTGGCAATGATGATTCACTCAACATCAGTGGTCAAGGGTCAGTGAATATTGGAAAAGGAAAGCTGAAAGATGTTCTGCATGTTGAAGGACTCAGACATAATCTAGCATCTGTCAGCAAACTATGTAATGAAAACCATAAGGTAATATTCACAAATACAGGTTGCCAGGTAAAGAGTAAAAAAGGCAATACTGTTGCCACCAAGAAGAGAACAGCTGGAAACTTGTATGTGATTGATGAAGAAAGAGATCCTCTTGCAACTAAGACTATGGAAGAAAGAAAGCCAAAGAAAACATGGACTAGTGTTCATCAAGAAAATCAGATCATATGTGACCCATCAGCAGGAGTTACAACAAGAAGAAGAATTATGGGAGCTACTGCTTTACTCTCATAGGTTGAACCTAAATCTGTTGAAGAGGCTACACAAGATCTAACTAAATCTCTGTCCACAGAACTGCTTGAAAAGCACAGATTGAGTCTATCTGTGCAAATGCCTCCTCAAGCCTGAAGTTCAGGTGAATCCTTATCTCCACTTTGCGAGTTTTTCAGATTTGTAATTGGTTGGCAAAGGGGGAGAGAAGCAACAGTGCAGGGGGAGCTGTTAAGAAAGAGGGAGTGCATATTTAGGGGGAGTTGAAACTGTTGCATAGTGGTTTTTGTTATGAGTGTTGCCAACAATTACAAAGGGGGAGATTGTTATTCCCACAGCCTTATATAGGTTGTAATTGTTGTCAACTAGGTTTAAGTGTGCAAGAAGGTAAATCCACATGGAAAGGCAAGAACGTAAATCCGCCGCGTAAGACCTATTAGGGTTTCATGGAAAAGAGTATATAAAGACCTTGGAAGACAAAATTAGGGTAAGGCCAACACAATTGAATACACGGCAAAAACACAAAAGTGTGTGGACGGCCAAATAAAGAAAACAGAAAAACACAACATATGGCCAAAGCACACCGACAACAAGCGAACAGCAAAACAGGGGACGGCAAAATAGAAAAGAAGCAGTCGTCGAGTGAACAATAGCCGTCGTGAACAGTGTAATCATTGAGAGAGAGAGAGAGAAAGAGGAGATGGTCAATGGCCGGGCTGAACGAAAAACAACTGTCAAGAGAGAGAGAAAGAGGAGACGACTGAAGGTGGGTGGATGACAAAGACATATACAGCCAAATTAGAGTGACAGAGAAGGAGAGGAAAAACCTGATAAGGCCAAAAACAGACCACCGGGGAAGGAGAGAAAACACGACCAAAAATACCATTGGCAGTAAAGAGAGAGAAAATCAGATTTGGGGGCTGAATGAAGAACAAAGGTCTAAGAGAGAGAAAAGGAGCTGGATGGCAGAACGAAGAGTGGACGACATGAGACTAGAACATGCGTCGACATGAGACCAGAAACGTGAGACGAGCCGTGAGACAAGGAGACGGGTGAGACCATGAGACGGTGAAAGCAGGAGCTGTGTGAAACAACGTAGAGAAGGAATTTGGTGAAACATTGAAAGAACTCAACGTATTTCCAAATTTCTTCAAGAGAGGTTAGAGAGTGTTGCGGTGAACTTCTAAGCGGCAGTGGAGCAGCCTTTCAATTCAACAGAGGCAAGACAACCTAGAAGAAGGGTTGACATAGTAAATGACACTCTTTGTATTGTACTTCCTTAATAATTGCAATAGTGAAAGGAGTAGAGGATTAAGACATCCATTGTAACTGGAATTCTCAAGTATAGTGGATAGTCTCGGTAAGGGAGAGTCCTTACCACCGTGGATGTACGTCATGTTGACGGAACCAAGTAAATCTCATGCGTCCTTAATTTGCTTTACAATTTGTGTTTTGAATTGAGTTGTGAACACAGCTAAAGTATCAGCCAACGCATAACCTAACGAAGACCTAAACAAGAACATTCGAATTGTCTATTAGGCAAGGTGTCTGAAAGGTGACTTTGGGGACTATTGTGATTAGTTGGTAGCAATAGATTTACCTTAGTCGAGTCTGAGAAAGAGTTTGCTTTTAAGAAGAGGTTGAAGTTGTTCACTTACCTGCGAATTGCGAAGTGTGGTGATACTGATTCACCCCCCCTCTCAGTATCACAAACTAGTAGATCCTAGGGAGGAGTCAGGAACTTCAAATACGTCTTTAAAAAATAGGTATTTGGAGACAATTTGCTTATTGGTAAATTCCTTTATCAAAATATAAGATTCAATATGTCAATTACAAAACTATCAAAGGTAGTGTGATAGTTGATTTCCTTGTATATCAAGCCATTCTTGATTATGAGCCCATGCAGTTTGATTTTACGCATGAAGACATCTTGGCTATAAGTCAAACCTAAGAAAATAATGAATTAGGAACAGATAAGTGGTAAATGTGGTTTAATGGGGCATTTAATACCTTAAGGCATGAAATTGAAGCAATCCTTATTTCTTTTAAAGGCAAGCAATATCCAATTGCAACACAATTGAATTTGACTACACCAATAACTTAGCAAAATACGAAGTATATGTGATAGGTTTATTATATGCCTTAAAGATGAAGGTCAAAAGTCTCAAGGCATATGGTGACTTGACACTAATAATCTATCAACTATTAGATGAATAGGAGACTTGAAACCATAAGCTTGTTTCCTATCATATGTATATTCAAAAATTGGCAATGTAATTTGACCAAATCACTTTGAGTCATATATCTTAGGAAGACAATTAGATATCTTATACTTTAGCAACTTTAGTAGCAATCCTAAAAGTAAATTTTGAAACCAATGCCTTAGTAATCCATATTAATATGCAACACAATTTGATTTACTACATACATGTAAAAAAAGAAGTAAATGCCAAGCCATGGTACTGTGACAAAAAACACCACCTTAAAACCTAAAAATATCTTAAAGGTATAAATAAAAATAATAGCAAAATTTTTCAAAGCTTGGTAATGAATTTCTTCCATAATGGAGACATCTTTACAAACATAATTATGTCTTAGTCATATTACAATATGAAGTGTAGTTAAGACAAAAATAATCATGAAAGAAATAAATAAGGGATTGTGTGAATTACATGTCAAGAACCTTACCATGGCTAAAAAAATCTTAAAAGTAGGATATTACTAGTTGACCATAGAGTCAAATTACTTTTACCATGACTAAAAATGTCATAAATGTTAAATACTTGTAGATAAGTTACATGCAACATGTGCTTTATTACATACCATGACATACCCATGGCCTTTCTTTATATAGGGAATAAATGTGATTGATCCCATTACCCCAAAGACATTAAATGGGCATTAATTCATCCTAGTGGCAATTATATATGAGTATCACTTGTAAAGTAGTCATTAAGTTCATCAAAAAAGATAACATATGTCATTATGGTGCGTTAAAATGACTAATCACACATAACACTACCAACCTAAACAAGAAAATAATGATTGACCTTTTTAGCTAATTTAAAGTCAAAAACCACAACTCTGTTTCATATTAACTAAAAATAAATGGGACAGCTGAAGTGACCAAAAAAAATCTCTCAAGTGAATCATTGAAAAAATAATGATCATATACAAAGATTGGCATGAGATATTGTTGTTTGCACTACATGCATATCACACCATGATATGTACTTCCATAGGGGCAATCCCATTTGAACTAGTTTATAAGATTGAAGCAATCGTGCCAATAGAGGTTGAAATTCTTTTCTTAAGGGCTTTAATGGAAACCAAATTAGAATAGGCAAAATGGATAAGAATCAAACACGAGTAACTAAATCTCATTAAAGAAAAGAGGTTAAGAACAATTTATTATGAATAGTTATATCAAAGTTAAATGAAGTACGCACGTGAAAAGAAAGTGCACCTTTAGCACTTTAAAGAAAAATACTTAATCCTTAAAAGGATTTTACTAAATCAAAGTGATCCAAAGGGCAAATGGCTCTAAACTACAAAAGTCCATATGTTGTAAGAAAACAATTCTCAAATTAGCAAATGATTCTAACAGATATGGATGGTGAAGACATGCCATAGTCCATTGATTCAGACACAATTAAAAGATATTATGTCTAAGCATCAAACTAATCAATCATTAAAGTTCCTGACTTTTCCCTAGGATCTACTAGTTTGTGATACTGAGAGGGGGGGTGAATCAGTATCACCACAATTCGCAATTCGTAGGTAAGTGAACAACTTCAACCTCTTTTTAAAAGCGAACTCTTTCTCAGACTCGACTAAGGTAAATCTATTGCTACCTACTAATCACAATAGTCCCCAAAGTCACCTTTTAGACACCTTGCCTAATAGACAATTCGGATGTTCTTGTTTAGGTCTTTGTTAGGTTATGGGTTAGTTGATACTTTAGCTGCGTTCACAACTCAATTCAAAACACAGAACGTAAAGCAAATTAAAGACACACAAGATTTACGTGGTTCTGTCAACGTGATGTACATCCAAGGTGGTAGGGACTCTCCCTTATCGAGACTATACATTATACTTGAGAATTCCAATTACAATGGATGTCTTCATCCTCTGCTCTTTTAACTATTGCAATTACTAAGCAAGTACAATACAAAGAGTGTCACTTACTGTGTCTACCCTTCTTTTAGCTTATCTTGCCTCTGTTGAATTGAAAGGCTGCTCCACAACTGCTTAAAAGTTCATCGCAACGCTCTCTAACCTCTCTTGAAGAAATCTTGAAATACGTTGAGTTCTTTCCGATGCTTCGCCGAAGTTCTTCTCTACGTTGTATCACATAACTCTTGCTTTCACCGTTTCATGGTCTCACCCGTCTCCTTGCCCCACGATCTCATTGTCTCACGGCTCGCCTCTTGTACGTTTCTGGTTTACCCTTATCCGTTTCACACCTCTTTTGGCCGTATCAGATTTTTTTTTTCCCTTTTCTGCCGGTCACTGTTCATCGGTCGTCTACCCCTCTGTTCTGGCATCGGCTCTTTCTTTTTCCGTCTCTAGTTTTCTCTCTTTCAGCTGGTTTTCTCTCCTTTGTCGTGTCATATGTTTGTCTCACACCGTCGCAGATCTATTGTCAGCTCTTCCGATGGCGTCTCTCTCTTCATCCGTTTCACGATTCTCTCCTTACCGTGTCGTTCATTTGTCTCACACCGTCGCAAATCTGCTTTCTGCTCTTCTGGTGGTGTCTCTCTCTTTGTCCGTCTCTCTCTCTCTCGATTCAGCCGATGGTTTCTCTCTCTTTGTTTAGCCGGATCTCCCTCACCATCTAGCCGGATCTATCTCACCATCCAATCGGATCTGATTTTAGCTGTATCATTTCTTTTCCGTTCACCCACTTGGCCATTCACCTCTTTGTTTCCTTCCCCTGTTTGGCCATCAGGTTTCTCTCTCCCTTTTTCACTTAACCATTCTTCGTTCCCTGTTTTGCCGACCTTCTGTTTTTGGGCCGTCAGGTTTCTCCTTCTGCCGATCTGCTCCGATTTAGCCAATCTTCGTTTTCTCTTCTTCTTCCGTCAACGGCTTTCTCTCTCTTGTTGTCTAACAAGATCTCTCTCTCTTACTGCCGAATTTCTCTCTCTTCCCCTGTTCCGTCATTGGTTCACTTGGTTGGCCGAATAGGATTTTCCGTTTTGCTCACTTTTTAGTCGTCTCCTCTTTCTTTCTCTCTCGACGGTGATTTCTTTGTTGCCGTTGGTGTATATTTCTTTTCTCTATTTTTACCAATGGCTTCTCTTTTCTTTTGCAGGTGGTGTTCTTCTGTGTAAGGTTTGGTGTTTTGCCGTGTATTCAATTGTGTTGGCCTTGTCTTCTTTCTTTAGCCGACCCTCTCCTTTACTGTTTTGGGTTTTGTGTTTCTGTCGTGCTCTCTTGTGTTTGTTGGTGGTATGTGTTGTGTTTTCTCTCTTTGTCGTGCCACACCCTTGCTGTCCAGCCAAGGTCTTGGTTTATATAGCCATTATGAAGACCCTAGTAGGGCTTACTTGCAGCAAATTTACTTTCTTGCCCTTCCATGTTGCTTTTACCTTCTTGCCCTTCCATGTAGCTTATACTTTCTTGCACACTTAAACCTAGTTGACAATAATTACAACCCATACAAGGCTGTGGGAATAACAATCATCAATCACCAGCTAAAAATAAAAGCATAAAAAATAAGAGCAGGAAGGATGTAAGACATGATCAAGAAAATAAGGCTTGCATGTAAAAGACATTCAAAAGATTTTAACTAAAAATCTATAATAAAGTATTCAAACCAGACTCAAGCCAAGTTACTGGCTATACAATCAATCTTTGTTAATCCCAATAACACTAGTTTTGTTACCCTTTTGCCTTTATATATTATCATATAAATAACACTTAAAAAAATTGGAATTCTCTATTAAAGTCATAACAACTAGTCACTCTCATAAATCATAACTAACCTTTGAACCATAACATAAATGCAATCAACATGATTATATTTATTTGGTTAACATATACTCAAAATCATTTTTATAAAGTAAATATAAGATAGATTGCATTTCTTTATTTGAGATTTATATAAATATAAGGAATTCTTCTAAATGTCATACTTGGAGTCCTCAACTAGTGCTAGTAAATATAAATGGATTAAGATTTCTCACTAGATAGAGATCATCAACAAGCAATTCAAGCCTATTCCAAAAAGTCTTTAAAGATTCCAAGTGTAAACATCTAAATGTACATTTGCCCTAGAATAAGGTCATGTAATCAACAAAAAAAAGGATCTAACCAATTGATTAGGAAAAGATATAAGAACAAAAGGGCAAAGTGAAATTAAAAGACATGATAAATAATAAGAAACCCCAATTAAAGTAAAAATGCCACTTATGATATGTTAGAACTAGAAAAGATTTTTTTTGAACAACAAATACATGACAAGGGTAGACATATCCTAAAAATCACTATGCTAGTGCAAGTATATTTGAACAACCATAACCAATGAAATTAACAATTCTGTGTGAAATTTGAGAATATAATTTGCTTCTACAACCTAAGCTAAAAGGTCGAGCAACTCAAACAAGTACAAATTACCTATCAACTCACCTTAATAATTTTGTGCAAAATTTGACAATACAATTTGCATTGATAATTTGAGCACAAAGGTTGAGCAACCATCTTAAATAAATGTAAGCCAAAATTTAAAAATGTGATCTATTTTGGCAACCTAAGTCAAAGGGTTATGTAATTATCCTAAACAAATATAAGTCACTTATCAACCCACCTTAATAATTATGTGTGAAATTTAAGAATGAAATCTGCGTTGACAACTTAAGCTAAAAGGTCATGCAGTCATCCCTAATACCAGCGAATCCACCTTAACAATTTTATGCAAAAGGGTCATGTAGCCTTCTCAAACAAATACATACCAACTATCAACTCACCTCAACTATTTTGTGTGAAATTTGAGTAACCTAAGTGAAATGGTCATACAATTGTCTTAAATAAGTACAAGCAACATGTCAACCTACTTCAAAAATTCTTAAAATAAACAATAATTATACGTAATTTTATACTAGCTTAAAAATGTGTTATGTATGAACAACCCAAGCATAAGAGTAATGTAGTCATCTTAAACAATATCAAATGACATACCAATGTATTTCTAAAATTTCAAATGATTGAAAAATATGTTTAAACTAGCCAAGGCACACTACAAAATCATAATCCATTATGCAAGTTCACTTCCCCAATGAAGCCTTTAATTGGGCATCCAAAATTCCTCAATAGAGTTATTAATTAAATTATTAGCAAAAAATCCCTAATGGAAAACAAAATAATTTTTTACAACATCACAAGTCCCTAAATATGGCCTTTACATAATCATTATAAGCAAAATCCTTCTGAACATAGAAGTAACAATCAACTATTAAGAGTCAACCAAGCATACTTTGTGAATTTATTTAAAATAAAGTAGCAAAATAATAATAATAACAAAAAAATAAAAAGAAATAACATAAATTGAATTGTCGCAAATTAATGTCTAATATATAATTATAATCTAGAATACAAAATATATCCTACCACTATAAAAAGTAGAGCTAGCAACCTTTTTAATCCTTAAATTAAACCTAAAGTAGAAAATTGCTTTTGACTACCAATTGCATCATCAAATTAAAATTCTTGAAGACCTTAGTTGAAACATTTAAGTCTAGCAATATTAATCTTACCCTTTATTCAAGATCTAATGACCCAATCCATGCCAATCCTATAAGTCAAAAATCCATAAAATATTAAATATATCCAAAAGCAATCTCACCCATTCAACAAAAAAAGCAATTTAATTTAAATCATCTAATAAAAAGTAATTAAAAATTAGGAGTTGAGATCATGCCAACTTCTCTAATAATAAGGCATAGCATTAATGACAAAAAAAAAAGGAAGAAAGAAAGGAGGGAAAAGCCTTTTGTTATTTTCTAAGAGGTTTTGAAATTTTTTGAGGGGCAACTTAAACTAGTAAGGAGTAATGATAGGCATTTGTATCGTTTCAAAATATTATTTTAATGTGGATATATATATATATATATATATATATAAAGAGAGAGAAAAAATAATCACCAATATGGGCAACAAAAAAATATAGAAAGCATTTAAAGTAAAAAAAATAAAGAGACATAATATCTCTAAGCATCCAAATATGTACAAACAATAATCAAAGTGGAAAATTTTCTTCCTTTAACTAATAAGGTTAAAAATAAAGATACCCATAATTAAACTATGAGACCTTTATATTTTTTCTCATTCACTTTGCATTTTTATAAATATGATCATATATAAACAACTCAGATTAAGTCTCAAATCATGATCAGACCTAAAAAAGTAAATTAAAGTATAGCAATAATGAGTAAAAGTCTAAACAAGTTCACTATCTTAACTACTATAAGTATCAATTATGTAGGATCACCATTAATTTAAACTAATAGAAATCACAATATACTAAAAAATCAACTTAATAACAAAAATGACTTATCTCAAGTGCTGGTAATGCATATCCCCTCTAGTTAAAACCTTTCTACACTAATAAAGATATAAATTAGTATATTTTTTTATTTTTTTATTTACTTCATATACACAAACATACCAAATAGTTAAAAAAAAAAAAAAGAAACAAGAAAACATCAACAAAATACAAGTGGTTAGTGAAAAAAAAAAGTGAAGAAAATACATATTATGCCCTTAAAAAATTGGAAAGTCATTAGAAAAATTGTCGATAATGCCTATTAATCACCAAAAAATGTCTCTTACACCACCAACAAAATCCTCCTATGTCAATTTATGTATTCTTGAATGTTATAGATCGAGAGGAAGTTAGGAAACACACCAACCAACAAATACCAAGATTCGACTACTATGTTGCCATCATACATGTTGCCGACTAATGGTGTTGCAACCTAAGACTAGAAATGGTTGGTGTGTCATTGTCCACCCTATTTAATAATGCTTGTCACATGCCAAATAGAGCTCTAAATCTTGCTAACTAACAAACTAAAGTCATACACCTTCACCTACTTCACCCCCTATTTTCACCACTTTTGGCTACCATCACCACATAACATCAGCACTGATGGACTCTACAAGTAACGATTTATCTATTGGTACGCTTTATGCATCAATTAAAGATTGGCAACAATTTGTAATTAGTGGCAATACCCACCTCTCTTTAACCACACTTAATCCAAAAACAAGAAGAACACACCTAATTCAAAAACAAGAAGGAAAAAAAAAATCATCTTAAAGCCAAATCTTGGCTCCTTATGCTAGATTTCCCACCCACAACTTGAGATTAGGCCATTTGATAAGGATCTTCTTAGTTCTCACACTAAAAGGGGGAAAGGATGAATCAGTGTGAGATACTCACTTTTTATAAATCTTTCCGAGTTAAAGTTTGTTACTTGTTAGAATAGATGATCCAATTTTTATCTTTTTTCTTTACATGAAAGCAACTGTATGGCAACTGTATGGATATCAATTAAATGCAAGCACCCAAGAACACATGATAATTTTTACATGGTTTACCCACAATGTGTAAACTACATTTACGGTGTGATAGGATCACTCCTAAATCACACAATCCACTCTTGTTATTAAGGGATATAGTTATGTTGTGGAAGGATCACTCCTTAACAACTTATAATGATCTTCTGATCACTTGACGAGTTGATCTCCTGATCATTCAAAGGTTTGATCTCCCGATCACTAGAAGAGTTGATCTCTCGATCACTGTAAGGTTTAATCTCCTGATCACTAGATAAGTTGATCTCCCAATCACTCCAAGGATCTCCCACCCTTTTTCAAACAGTATATAAAAGGTTTATAATGAAAACTTTCCTGAGAAAGATCACTCAATGTGCACAGGTTGCTGTTGCAGAAAATGGATCTTTTCCTTCCTCACTGTCGGTCTTTGCTAAGGCATCGCTGGTCTCTTCTCTGCAAGTTATCTTTGTTGCAAGTTCTCTCCCTTTACTGTTAGTGTTGCCTTCTTCGGCCTTTGCAGGTTTTGTCCTCTGCTACCAATGCTACCTACTTCTATCTTGGCAGATTCTTTTTCCTACTGTTAGTGCTATCTCACCTATTGCCTTGGCAGGTTGCCTTACTTGCTACCTTAGCAAGTTCTCTTTCCTTGTTGCCTCTCCTGCTACCTTGGCAGGTTGCCTCACCTACTGTTGTAAGTTGCCGAACCTATTGTCGGGACATGTTTTCTCCTCTACTGTTGCACACTGTTGGACCTGTTGTCAGAACACATTTTTTCCTCTGTTGGACTTGCTATCCAGGCACATTTTCTTCCTTATAGCTACGAGTTATCAAACCTGCTATCGAGGCATGTTTTCTCCCCTGCTGCTGCAAGCTGCTAGACTTGCTACCAGGGTACGTTTTCTTCCCTACTGCTACAAGCTACTGGACTTACTACCAATCATGCCTAGACTTGCTAATTGTGCCTACACTTGTTACTTGTTGCTGGTTATGCTTGCACTTATTGCCTTTGTTGGTTGTTCTTGCACTTGTTGCCTTTGCTAGTCATGCTTGCAGTTGCTACTATTGTTGCCTGTTGCAATCTATTAGATGTCTAGCTGCAGGATGTGCTGCTACAAGCTATTGGATGTGCTGATGCAGGTTGCTGGTTTCTCCTTGGTTTGTTGCTAGTTGTGCCTACAACTGCTAGTTTCTCCTTAGTTTGCTACTTGCCCTTGCTGCAATTTTTGCTACTAGTTATACTTGATGCTACACTTGCTGGTATTGCTACTATTATTGCCAGTTGCTGCACCTCTCCTTAAATGGCTGCTGCAACTCCTTCTCCCTTTGGTTTAGCCAACTATTGCTTTCTTCTTTTCCTTTTGGTTTGGTTAGCTATTGCCTTCTTCTTTTCCCTTTGGTTTGGCCAGCTACTACCTTCTTCTTCTCCTTTTGGTTTGGCCGGCTACTACCTTCTTCTTTCTTTAGTATGGCTGCTACACACCTTCTTCTCTAGTTTGGTGTGGCTGCTGCATGCCCTCTCCTCTGGTTTGGTGTGGCTGTCGACTGTTGCACCTTGTTCTCCCTTTGGTAAGGCTGCCTTCTTCTTCTCCTTTTAGTGTGGCTATCGGTTGCTATAACTCCTCCTTCAGTTGGTGTGGCTGCCTTCTTCTTTGGTGGTTACTATCACTTCTTATTTGGCCAATTGCCGCTGCAACTCCCTTGGCTAGTTGCTACTATAACTCCCTTGGCCAACTGTTATTGCACTCTCTTTAGTCGACTGCTAATTTCCTTAGTGGCTGCCTTCTTTGCCTTAGTCAGTCACTCTTTTCTTTAGTGGCTACCTCTCTCTTTGCCACTCAACCTCTCTTTGTCATTCTCTCTTAAAATTCTGCAACTCACACATCAATCTTGCAAGATGCATGGAGGTATTTATAGAGCCTTGAGATTAAGGTTACACACTCATCAATAATCAGCATTAATTCCCAAAGGTTGCCTTCTAATCAACGACCATATTTGATTCCTAAAATTTAGGGTCAATTGTCAACATTGACTTCCTAAAATTTAGGGTCAACAATCAACATTGACTCATTAACTTCAGAGTTGAACTGCCATCAATAGTTTTAACCAACGACCTCTTTACATCTCAACGACATTCAAAATATCAAATTAACACAGGCAACTATGTGAGATGTTATTGACAACAAATCCAACATTAGCCATTGACCTCTCTACATCTTAATGACATTCAAAACATCAAATCAACACGGGCAACTATGTGAGATGCTATTGACAACAAATCCAACATCAGTTATCGAAGATAGACTCAACAATCTCCCCTTTTGGATTTGTTGGCAACACATTAAATCCATAAATCAACAATTAAGCACAAGCACAGCTCTTAACATTCACAACTCCCTCTGAAACATACATCTCCCTTTTTGCATGTGGGTATGATTCCAATTTGAAACAACCTTTAACTCCCCCTTTTCGCTGCTTTTTCTCCTTGACTATTTCTCCCCCTTTATGTATCAAGCTACTCCCCCTTTTGATCAGTATATATTCTCTTTAGATTTATGCAAAATATCTCACCCTTTTACAACAAATTCAAAAAATAATAAAAAAGGGAAGGGGAGAAGGGTTAAAGGCATACCTCAACCTCTAGGGGATGATTTAACACATAAAGTCGACCTTAACTTTTGGAACATCTTTTTGACAAAGGTTTGGTGAATATATATACAACTTGCTCCGATGACCTCTTTGTTTAAATCTTCACATTTTTATATGTAGCATTCACCATTTTCCTTTTTTAAAAAGTGTTGCAAATTGCATTTCTCTCTCTTCTCAACTTGGGTACATCTTTCACAGCTTTATTTTTGGACAACTTGTTCAGCCCCATTTGTCCAAGATGTCTCAATCTCCTATGCCACAACAAATTTTCATCTTTGATGTTCATGTAGCATGTGTTTCTACTTTTAGAAACTTGGTATAAGTTTCCGTTTGTTCTTTCTCCCTTAGTAAAAACAGCACTATCACTTAATCTCTTTACCGTATAGCTACTCTTGCCGAAAGTAACTTCATGTCCATCATCACACAGTTGGCTAACACTTGTAAGATTATGTTTTAGCCCTTCAACATAAAGCACTTCCTTCGATTTCAGCTTTTCTGGATCAATTTCAACAGCACCAATACCTTTAATTTTCAAGGCACTATCATTTCCAAATGTGATTGATCCTTCATCATATTTTACTACTTCCTTTAATACCTTAGATTCTCTTGTCATGTGTGAAGAGCAGCCACTATCTAAGATCTATGGCTTTTCTTTCTTGGAAGCTTTTAAGGTTATTTCCACAATTATAGTCATTTTTCTTCCTTTTCTTCTTTTTTGGCTGAATGTAGGAGCATATGTAGGTGTTCTCCTTTGCACTCTTTGACTAGATAGCAATGTTTGGCCGAATGTAGAAGCATGAATAGATGTTCCCCTTTGCACTTTTTGACCGAGCAGTAATGTTTGGCCAAATGTAGGAGTATGTGTGGATGTTCTCCTTTGCACTTTTTGACTGTGTTGAGCCCATTTTGATGACTAATGTTGGATTTGTTGTCAACAACATCTCATATTGTTATTCATATTGATTTGATGTTTTGAATGTTATTGAGATGCATAGAAGTCATTAGATAAAACCGGTGATGGCAAGTCAACTCTAAAGTCAATGTTGACCTTTGACCCTAAATTTTAGGGTTCAAACCTAACTATTAACCCTTGACCATTGACCCTAAATTTTAGGAATCAAATCTAGCCATTGATTGTAGGGCAACCTTTGGAAATCAATGTTGGCCATTGATGAGTGTGCAACCCTAATCTCAAAACTCTATAAATAACCTCATACACCTTACAAGACAAGTGAGTGTGCTATAGAATTTTAAAAGAGAATGGCAAACCTAAAGGCAACCACAAAGAGAGGTGAATGGCAAAGAAAGAGGCAGCCACCCAAAAGAAAGTGGTTGACCAAAGCAAAGAAGGCAACCACCAAGGAGAGAGCAGCCGACTGAGGAGGGTGCAGCAATAAGCAAGGAAGAGAGTTGTAGCCAAGGAGAGGTACAGCACCAAGGAGAGAAAAACATGCAACAGCCACACCAAGGAGAGAAAGACGTGTAGTAGCCACACCAAATCAAAGGAGAAGATGTGTAATAGCCATACCAAACCAAAGGAGAGGGCATGTAGCAACCACACCAAAGAAAGAAGAAGGTAGTAGCCAGCCAAACCAAAGAGAGAAGGAGTTACAGTAGCCACCCAAGGAATCCTGTAATTGCAGTAAAGAAACTAGTAACCTGCAGCAGGCAACACTAGCAACACATCCTGTACAACACTAGCAACAACCTGTAACACTAGCAGCAATTTGCAACACCAGCAACAACTTACAACACCAGTAGCAGTTTGTAACACCAGTAGTAGTCTGCAACACTAGCAGCAACCCGCAACACCAACAGTAGTCTACAATACTAGCAACAATTACAGCACTAATAGCAAGCAATAGTAGCAATACCAACAAGTGCAACAGCAAGCATAACTAGCAGCAGCAATTGCAGCACCGGCAACAAGCAATAGTTGCAAGAGCAGGCAGCAAACCAAGGAGAAACCAACAGCTAGTAGGCATGATCGACAACAGCACAAGCTACAGCAGCACATCTAACAGATTATAACAGGTAGCAATAGCAATAAGTGCAGGCATAACCAGCAAAGGCAGCAAGTGCAAGTAGCAATAACAGTAAGTGCAGGTACAATTAGCAGTAATAGCAGCATGCAGAATTGGCAGCAGGTGAATTATAACCAGTAGATTGCAACAAGCACAACCAACAACAAGTAATAATTGTAGGTATAACCAGCAGCAAGCAACAAGTGTAGGCATGACCAGCAGTAAGTCTGGTAGCTTATAGCAGCAAAGGAGAAAACATGCACTAGTAGTAGAGGAAGAAACTTGCTAGGGCAGTAGGTGAGGCAACTTGCCAAGGCAATAAGTGAGACAGCAGAGGAAAAGAACCTGTTAAGGCCAAAGGAGGCAACATCAACAACAAGAGGAGAAAACTTGTTAAGGCAGCAAGGGAGGCAGCATCAGCAACAGAGGAGAGATCTTACCATGGCAACAAATGAAGCAATACTGACAGTAAGGGAAGAGAAATTGCAACGGAGATAACCGATAGTGGAGAGAACCAGCAAGGGGAGAGAACTTGTAGCAGAGATAACCTATAGTAGAGATAACTTGTAAAGAAAAGACCAGTAAAGCCTAAGCAAAGACTAGCAGTGAGGAAGGAGAAGATCCGTGTTTTGCATTAGTAACCTGTGCACATTGAGTGATCTTCCTCAAGAAAGTGTTAATCATAAACCTTTTGATAAACTTATTAAAAAAGGGTGGGATACCCTTAGAGTGATCGGGAGATCAAACCTTTGAGTGATTGAAAGATCATTGTAAGTGGTTAAGGAGTGATCCTTTCACACCATAACTATATCCCTTGATAATAAGAGTGAATTATGTGATTTAAGACTAATTCTATCACATCATGAATGTAACTCACACATTATGGGTGAACCATATAAAAATCTCTGTGTGTTCTCTAGTGCTTGCGTTTGATTGATATTTGTACGGCCGCTCTCACATAAAGAAAAAAGATAAAGCATTGGATCATTGACTCTGAAGTTCCTGACTTCTCCCTAGGATCTACTAATTTGTGATATTGAGAGGGGGGTGAATCAGTATCACCATAATTCGCAATTCGCAGGTAAGTGAACAACTTCAACCTCTTCTTAACTGCGAACTCTTTCTCAGACTCGACTAAGGTAGATTTATTGCTACCTACTAATCACAATAGTCCCCAAAGTCACCTCTTAGACACCTTGCCTAATAGACAATTCGGATGTTCTTGTTTAGGTCTTCATTAGGCCATGGGTCAACTGATACTTTAGCTGCGTTCACAACTCAATTCAAAACACATAACGTAAAGCAAATTAAGAACACACGAGATTTACGTGATTCCGTCAATGTGACGTACATCCACGATGGTAGGGACTCTCTCTTACTGAGACTATCCACTATACTTGAGAATTCCAATTACAATGGATGTCTTAATCCTCTGCTCCTTTCACTATTGTAATTACTAAGCAAGTACAATACAAAGAGTGTCACTTATTGTGTCTACCCTTCTTCTAGCTTGTCTTGCCTCTGTTGAATTGAAAGGCTGCTGTACTGCTGCTTAGAAGTTCACCGCAACGCTCTCTAACCTCTCTTGAAGAAATCTGGAAATACATTGAGTTCTTTCTGATGCTTTGCCGAAGTTCTTCTCTACGTTGTATCACACAACTCCTGCTTTCACCGTCTCACGGTCTCACCCGTCTCCTTGCCCCACGATCTCACTATCTCACAGCTCGCCTGTCTATTTCTCTCTCTCTTGCTGTCCAGCTGGATTTCTCTCTCTTACTACCAGATTTCTCTCTCTTACCATCCAGTCGGATTTCTCTCTCTACCAGTGGTTTCTATTTTTCTCGTCCAGCCCCTGTTCTGCTGTGTACCCCTGTTGGTTGACCAAATCAGGTTTTTCCGTTCACCTCTTTTTCACTCGGCCATTCTTCGTTCTGTTTTTCTTTTGGCCATTCGGGTTTTTCTCCTTCTTCCAACGACTGTGTTTTCTCTCTCTTCCAACAGCTGTGTTTTCTCTCTCTTCCATTGTCTAGCCGACGAATCTCTCTCACTCGTTCCCGATCTAGTCTCATCTCACCCATTCCAATTCATATTTGGTCTCACCCGTTCTCGATCTAGTCTCTCTGTTCTGTCTTTCTTTTTGGCTGTTCCTTTTTCTCTCCTTCCCTGGTGGTCTATTTTTGGCCTTGTCGGGTTTTTCCTCTCCTTTGCCGTCACTCTAATTTAGCCATATATTTCTTTGCCGTCCACTCTCCTCTTTGGCCGTGTTGGATTTTCTCTCCTATCTCCGACGACGGTTGTTCTTCGTTCAACTTGGCCGTCGACCATCACCTCTTTCTCTTTTTTTTCTCTCCTTCGTCCGACGACTACTTCATTTTCTCTCTCTTTTTGTCCACAGCCTCTTTTCTCTCTCTTCCAAGTGTTTTCTCTCTCTTCATCTAACGGCTTCACTGTGCGGCTACACTATTCATTACTTTTCTATTTTGCCGTCCCCTATTCTGTTGTTCGCTTGCCGTCGGTGTGCTTTAGCCGTATGTTGTGTTTTTTTGTTTTCTCTATTTGGTCGTCCACACACTTATGTGTTTTTCCGTGTATTCAATTGTGTTAGTCTTACCCTAATTTTATCTTCCAAGGTCTTTATATACTCTTTTCCATTAAACCCTAATAGGGCTTACGCAGCGAATTTACATTCTTGCCCTTCCATGTGGATTTACCTTCTTGCCCTTTCATGTGGCTTTACTTTCTTGCACACTTAAACCTAGTTGACAACAATTACAACCCATACAAGGTGTCACAAACTTGGCCTTGATCAACCAACGACCCGCACGGCACTAGCAATTCACTCGACTCGAATGCTAGTTCAGCCTTCTCCGAGAGCTAAAATGCTACTAGCCAAAGATAAAAAGAAGCACACAAAGTAGACAAGAGATATGGAGAACTTGGAGAATACCATACTACTTCAAGAATGCAATTACACTATAGCTTGGATGCTTTACAAATGAGGTCCCTAAGGGTATATATAATCATCCACCTCCTCAATAGATGGCTAGGATCTATTCGATCTAATGGTCCTTATTACTCCACGTTTTACAAGAAGATAAGACACACTTTACAAGAAGATAAGGGAGTTATCTATAAGATTCTAGAGGCTTCCACCTAGTTCTGGAATTATGAAGAATAAGCCTCTTTAGTAGCTTAATTTGGGTAGAATGACGTGGCGCGTGACATTCTCCCCCAATCAATCTGGCGACGTCCTTGTCGCATCCCTCTTGTATCTCTCGATCACATCCACATTGTTCCATAAAGTTAGCTCGTGTTCCCAACTTGCCTCGCTATCAGGTAACCCTTTCCATTTAACAAAGTACTCGATATAACTCGGATGGGTGCCTCTCCTTGGAATGATGCGATGCACCAATATTTCTTCCACATCACGATCTAGCATCGTTGTTATGGCTATAGGGGCTCTTTTCGATTCACCCCTGCTCGGCACTGCCTTATCAGGATGGTAAGGCTTTAGTAAGCTTATATGAAATACTGGATGCATCTCGAGGTGTGATGGTAGAGTTAATCGATAAGCTAGCTTGCCAATCCTCTTCTCCACTAGAAAAGGTCCCTCATAACACCTAACGAGGCCCTTATGCACTTTGGTAAGCCTTCAGCTTTGATGGGGAAGGAGTTTCACCATCACTAAATCTCCTTCTTCAAACTCCAAGTGTCTCCTCTTAGCATCGGCCCATTTCTTTATCCACTTGGTAGCCTTAGCCAAGTGTGCCCGTGCCATGTCAGACTTTTCATGCCAACCCTTGGCAAACTTGAATGCAGCAGGACTCGACCCCTTGTAGCCAACCGCTAATGTGTGTAGAGTCATTGGTTGTAGTCCCGCAGCAACCTCGAACGAACTAGCCCCAATTGACTCGCTCTTTTGTAGATTATATGAGAATTGGGCTATGTCAAGCGACTTAGCCCAATCACTCTAGTTGGCACTCACATAATGCCTCAGGAACAGCTCCAATAAGGCATTCACCCTTTCTGTTTGGCCATCAGTTTGGGGGTGAAAGCTTGTGGAGAAGTTAAGCTCCGATCCCACCAACTTGAATCGCTCCATCTAGAATCTCCCTGTGAAGCGAGTGTCTCTATCGCTGACAATTGTCTTCGGGATGCCCCAATATTTCACCACATACTTGAAAAATAGGCATGCTACATCTTCAGCTGTAAACTTTAAGGGTATGGGGATGAACACACCATACTTGCTAAACTGGTCTACCACTACCATGATGTTGGCACATCCCTTTGATTTTGGTAGACACGTGATGAAATTCATTGAAACGCTCTCCCAAGGTCTCTCTAGAATGGGTAAGGGCTCCAACAATCCCGATGGTTGATGTTGCTCCACCTTGTCTTGTTGGCATACAAGACAAGTCTTCACATAAAGCTCAACATCGTTCGGCATTTGTGGCCAATAATATGCCCGCTCTACAAGGGCCAATGTACGACGTATACCCGGATGTCCTACCTATTTTGAGTCATGGCACTCCTTGATAATTGCCTTCCTCAATCCTTGCCACTTTGGCACATAAACTCTATTGCCTTTGGTAGTGAGCAACCCATCTTCAAGCCAAAACCGGCGAGTCTTCCCACTACTTGCCAGTTCCCTTAGACTCTTGGCTTGTGGGTCGTGCTCCAATCCCTCCTTCACTTGTTCTACCAAAGGGAAGTTCGGACTTGTGATGGCAGCTAGTTCAGCCTACTCAATGCATCAGCCACCAAATTAGCCTTGCCCAGCTTATACTCCATCACAAAGTCGAATTCTACCAAGAAAGATTGCCACCTCACTTGCTTTGGCATTAGCTTCTTCTGATTGAAAAAGTAACTTGTGGCAATGTTGTCCGTCTTCACAACAAACTTGGACCCTAACAAATAATGCCTCCAAGTTCGTAGGCAATGCACCATTACAGTCATCTCCTTCTCTTGGACTGTATAACGGCGCGCGGTTTCATTCAGCTTGCGACTCTCATACGCCACAGGATGCCCCTCTTCCATTAACACACCACCAATTACAAAATCAGAGGCATCAATATTTACCTCATAAGGTTTTGTATGGTCAGGAAGAGCCAACACTGGCTTGTCAGCTATTGCTTGTTTGAGCACCTTAAACGCTCTTTGGCATCTAGTGTCCCAACTCCACATTCTATTCTTCTTCAACAAATCAGTGAGCGAAGTTGCAATAGAGGAGTAGCCCTTTATAAACCTTCTATAGTAGTTAACGAGGCCTAAAAAGGATCGTACCTCAGTCACCTTCTTTGGTGGCTTCCAGTTATGGATGGCTTGTACCTTGGACTCGTCCAGCCGTAGTTTGCTTCCACTGACAATGTGCCCTATGAATGCGACCTCTTGTTGAGCAAAGGCACATTTCTCCCTCTTCACGTACAGCTCATGCTCTTTTAATACTTAGAAAACTTGTCGCAGATGTTCAATATGCTTATCCAACGTCTTACTATAGACAACGATATCATCCAAATATACTACGACAAATTTATCCAAAAACGACTTGAAAACTCTATTCATAAGAGTGCAGAATGTGGCAGGGGCGTTTGTAAGTCCAAATGGCATAACTAAGAACTCAAAAGAGCCGTACTTCGTAACACAAGCGGTTTTTGGGTCATCTCCTTCCACTATCCTCACTTAATAGTATCCCGATCTCAAATCCAGCTTTGTGAACCATTGTGCTTCACCTAGCTAATCAAACAAATTAGCTATTAATGGAATGGGATACTTATTCTTCTCAGTGATTTTGTTGACCGCTCAATAGTCGATGCATAACCGGAGTGACCCATCGTGCTTCTTTTGGAAAAGCACAGGTGCACCATATGGAGCCTTTGACGATTGAATGTAACTCACATCCAACAGCTCCTTCAGTTGCCTCCTGAGTTCCTCTAACTCAAGGGGTGCCATTCGGTAAGGCACCGCAGTAGGTGGTCTTGCACCAGGGACTAACTCTATCTTATGGTCCACCTCTCATTTAGGTGGGAGCTTCTTAAGCAATTCAGGAGGCATAACATCCTTAAACTCCTCTAGAATGTGAGAGACTTCCTTCGGTAGCACCTTTGTTGAGGAAGTATCCTTTCCATCCTTTAAGGATACAAGAAAGGTGGGTTGCGCCTTCTTCACCCCTTTAGAAAGCTGCATGGCTGAAATTTGCCTCGATTGAAGGCCGGTTTCTCTAGCCAAAGGCACTATACAGGTGTTGCCTTCCTCTAAGATACACATTGTGTTGGCAAAAGGAATAGGCACAGCCTTAACACGATCCATAAATTCCATACCAAGCACAATTGGATAATCATCCATTGGCATAATAGAGAAATCTACAAGGCCATACCATTCACCCATACGTACCTCTATACCATGAGCGATGCCAAAAATTGACTTTGACTCTGAATTTACAACCTTTAGCCATCCTCGCTCCTTGTTGTATTTGATGCCTAACCGTCTTGCTTCCTCCTCTTGAAGGAAGTTGTTGGAAGCTCCAGCATCCACTAAGGCTTTAACCACTTGGTTACTCACCTTCGCTTCTACGTATAATCGCCCTTTCTTCTTGGTTTTAGGCACTTCGACCTTGGCTTTAATGGCATTGAGGATTTGTAAAGATCCCATCCTCGTCTCTTCACGTTGCTGCTGTTCCTCCTTTTCTTCAACTATGGCTGAAAGCTTGGCTTTCCTTAGGCAATCCCTTGTCTTGTGTGGCCCATCGCAAAAGTAGCACTTAAAAGGGCCCCTATCACCGCTTTGGCCTTCCTTGGTGTTCTTCCCTTCCCTAGGCCCATTAAACTTGTGGAAATGTCCTTTGTTCGATGGACTATCTCCCCCACTCTTTCCCTTGCCATCCTTGTCTTTATGTGAGTTAGGCTTTTCAGACTTCTTGAACTCTATTCGCAACTCAGCAATGGAAATAGTGGTGCTGAGATCTTGAACACCATGTCTTTGGATCTCCATCTTTGCCCAATTTTGTAAGCCGTCTTTGAACGCAAAGAATGCTTCCTTGTCGGGATAATCAAGAATTTCCAACAACACTTTGGAGAATTCCTTCACATACTCTCGTATGCTCCCCTTTTGTTAAAGATGCCTTAGCTTTGCTCTCGCCTCTTCCTCGGCATTCTCTGGATAGAATTGCCGCTTGAGTTCTTTCTTGAACTTGTCCCATGTGTTGATGATGCATGTACCCCTTTCAATATCACTATACCTCCTTTTCCACCATACCATTGCAGTATCCACGAGGTATAAACTGGCACTATCGATCTTCTTGGCATCCTCCATGACACCAAGTGCCTTAAAGTATTGCTCAAACTCCATAGAAAGTTATCAACCTCTTTCGCATTCCTTGACCCATTATATGCCTTGGGTCTTGGAAAATCCACCTTTGAAGAAGCAACTACCATTGGTAAGGCAATGCTTCCACCTTGAGCAACTGCTTTTTTGCAAAGGACTACCTCATCTTTAGTCTCCTTCAACTCATTCGAGCTCTTCCTTCAACGTCACAACCTCACAATGAAGGGTCTCTTCCAAGGTCTTGACTTGGTCTAGACACCTTGATAGGGCCTAGTTCAAGGCACCTTACATCTCCTCATGAAGCTTTTCACTCTCCCTCTCGAGCTCGTCGATGCGTTGGTTTGTCACCTCAAACTTCTCCTGCCCATCCGCCACAGCAAGCTCTACTTTTGCGAGCCTTGCATTGGTGTCTTCCAAGACATCCCTTGACCTTGATCTCCCTCTTTTGGGTTATTTCATGGCTTCCTCAGACACGTGGGTAATCTCACTGTGAGGACTAGACATGCTTACTAGACAGAGTGTGCTTGCTACTTGCAGAAACCAGGCTCTGATACCACTTGTCACGGACATGGCCTTGATCAACCAACAACCCGCGCGGCACTAGCAATTCACTCAACTCGAATGCTAGTTCAGCCTTCTCCGAGAGCTAGAATGCTACTAGCCAAAGATAAAAAGAAGCACACAAAGTAGACAAGAGATATGGAGAACTTGGAGAATACCATACTACTTCAAGAATGCAATTACACTATTGCTTGGATGCTTTACAAATGAGGTCCCCAAGGGTATATATAGTCATCCACCTCCTCAATGGATGGCTAGGATCTATTCGATCTAACGGTCCCTATTACTCCACGCTTTACAAGAAGATAAGGCACGCTTTACAATAAGATAAGGGAGTTATTTACAAGATTTTAGAGGCTTCCACCTAGTTCTGGAATTATGAAGAATAAGCCTCTTTAGTAGCTTAATTTGGGTCAGATGACGTGGCGCGTGACAAAGGCTGTGGGAACAACAATCTCCCCCTTTGTAATTGTTGGCAACACTCATAACAAAAGCCACTATGCAGCAATTTCAACTCCCCCTAAATATGCACTCCCCCTTTCTTAACAACTCCCCCTGCACTGTTGCTTCTCTTCCCATTTGCCAACCAATTACAAATCTGAAAAACTCACAAAGTAGATATGGAGGATTCACCTGAACTTCAAGCTTGAGGAGGCATTTGCACAGATAGACTCAATCTGTGTTTGTCAAACAGCTCTGTGGACAGAGGTTTAGTTAGATCTTGTGTAGCCTCTTCAATAGATTTAGGTTCAACTTGTGAGAGTAAAGCAGTAGGTCCCACAATTCTTCTTCTTGTTGTAACTCCTGCTGATGGGTCACCTATGATCTGATTTTCTTGATAAGCGTTGGTCCACGTTTTCTTTGGCTTTCTTTCTTGCACAGTCTTAGTTGCAAGAGGATCTCTTTCTTTATCTTCAAACTCACTCTTCTTCGAGTTTGAACTTACTTCTTGTTCCTTTTCTTCAGATTGGTCTGATTCTTCATCTACATTTAAGTCATCTTCTTCATTGTCCTCAACTTCTCCATTTTGCATTGTTTTCCAATTCTCATCTATTCTCACATCATTGGAAATGATCACTTTTCCCAGCTTATGTAGGAAAACTCTGTAACCTTTTGTCTTTTCTGAGTATCCTACAAAGATGCCTTCATCAGACCTAGTGTTGAATTTTCCCAAGTTTTGCTCCATGTTCTTCACAAAACATGGGCTGCCAAAGATTTTAAAATACTTGGCTGTTGTCTTCTTCCCACTCCATAGCTAATATAGAGTCTTATCAGTATTGGGCCTTAGTAAAACTCTTTTCAGTAGATGTACAGCTGTAAATGTTGCTTCTGTCCAAAATCTTGTGTGAAGCTTGGATTCCAGCAGTAGAGTTCTTTCCATTTCAACCACAGCTCTATTCTTCCTCTCTACCACCCTATTTTGTTGAGGTGCTCTTGCTGCTGCCATATGATAATAAATACCATGCTTCTCAAGTTAATCTTCAAAAGCTTCATTTGTAAATTTAGTGCCATGATCTGACCTCAATACTTTGATCTTCCTTCCACTCTCATTTTCAACCAATTTTCTATCTCTTGAAGCAATTCAGAACTTCTGACTTGTGTTTGAGGTGCATGATGCAGGTCCTTCTCGAATAATCATCAACAAACAAAATGAAGTACCTCTCACCTTTCAACCCTTTTGTCCTCATCGGTCCACACAAATCAGTACGCACAATGTCAAGAACTACTTCAGAACTAAACTCTTTGGTCTTTTACTGCTTTTTGGCATGTTTTCCTTTAGAGCATGCTGAGCAAACATACTCTCTCTCTCTCTCCTAAGGTCGAGAATGTCTTTGATTGCATGAGTAGTGGTCAGCTTCCTCATGTTTTTCTGTGATAAGTGTCCTAACCTCTTATGCCAGAGTTGATTTTCTTCTTCTTTGGTGAGTAAACAGCTGCTTGTCTTGTCCTCATCAATCACATATAAATTTTCAGCTGTTCTCTTCCCAGCTGTAATAGTATTGCCTTCTTTACTTTTTACTTGGCAACCTGTTTTTGTGAATATCACTTTATGGTCATTGTTACATAGTTGGCTAATAGATGCTAGATTATATCTGAGTCCTTCATCGTGCAAAACATGTTTCAACTTTCCTTTTCCAATATTCACTGACCCCTGACCACTGATGTTGAGTGAATCATAATTGCCAAACTTGACTCTACCTTCTCTTGATTTGTTTAGCTTTGATAATTTACTTTTGTCTCCCGTCATGTGCAAAGTGCATCCACTATCAAGGATCCACTGCTTATCCTTGCAATCAACCTTTAGTGCAATTTCAGCTATATTAGCCACCTCCCTTTTTGCTTTATATTCCTTCTTTTGAACAAGCTAGAAGATAGCTTTCTCCTTTTTCTCAGCTTTGACTGCACCGCTTATTTTTACTGTGCCATTGAGTGCCTTCTCTTGCTCAGGGAGAAGAATCATGCATCTTTTGGCATTATGGCAATCCTACCCACACCATTCACACTATTTCAAGTCTGCCAATATAGCAAACTGGTTCTTTGAAGCTACTGGTTTGGGCTTCCACTAACAATCCTCGTCACTGTGTCCTTACCTTTTACAGTATGTGTAAGAACTCACGACAGGTGTTCTCCTCTGGATTTTGTATTGTCTCCCCCTGTATACAGCATCATATCTTCTCGAGTTGGAGACGTATATTGGCCTTCTCCACCAACAGTTACTCGCCTTATGACCCCAAACTCCACAATAAGGCAATGACTTTGAAAATCCCTCTTCTTGGGTCTGATCATAGCTTGTCTTCTTCTATTCATCACTTGCTGCGTAGGCAACGTAGCTGGCTTCTTTGCTTGCGTGACTTTCATTTCAACCACCTTCTTCTCCTTCTTTTGTTCAGTCGTAGCCCTCTACTAGTTGACTTTCTTTTCTTCCTTCTTGTTTACCACCCTAGGTTGCTTCTTCAGATCTTCTTTATTCTCAGCTATCTTCTTCTGAGTCACAACCTTCTCTTTCAACTTCTGTGGCACATTTTTATTTTCTTTAGCCAATGCAGCCTCAGATTGCTACACTTTCTCTACATTCTTCTCTTCTTCTGTAGAACTTGTTTCTCCTATCATTTCAAGCTCCTGCAAGTTCTCCTTGCTACTTTTGAGTTATTGCTAAAGTCTCAGCAACTCTTTCTCCATTCCTTCAATTTTTTAAGTCCTTAAGCCAAACTCTATTGTAAGGTCTTCACATATTTTGATCTGTTCTTCAAATCTTCTCTTCAAGTCAATATGTTCAGCCCTTATTTCATCCTTTTGACTTTCAGCTTCCTCAAACTTTGCTTCAACTTGTTTTATGTGAGCCTCTAACCTTTTTATGGTTCTGCCCCTTCTGATTATCTCCATTGAAGCTGCTTCCACCTCAGCTTCAAGATCTGGCTCTTCTTCATCAACCTCCTCTTCCTCTTCAGAGGTTGAGCTACCACCTTATGCTAATGCCATAAAGACATGCTCATTTAATGAGTCTTCATCTTCCTCCTCATCAACTTCTTTTGTCTGACTCATATAACTCTTGAATGAGCCTCTCTTCTTCTTCTGTGGGTTGGTAGTCTTTTTGCTGGACTTCTTTGATTTGAATGATGATCTTCTCCATCTTGAATTCTTCTCATCATCACCATCCTCATCTTCATCATTAAGTTTCACTTTGCACTGAGAAGTAAAGTGTCCAGTCTGCCCACAGCGATAACATCTCAAGGACAACTGTCCTTTTCCCTTCTTAGACCCTTTTTTGAATCTCCTTATGAAGTAAGCCAATACTTCACCTTCACTTTCTTCCTCATCATCACCATCATCATCCTCACTGGATGATTCTTCCTCTTTTTTTATCTTCAAGTGCTTCATAACTTTGAAAGCTGCCTCATTTGATACCTTCATTGTTGCAGACTTTCAGCTGACTTTATCCTTATCTCATATGTAATGAGATTGCACTGGAAATCATGCAGAGACATAGAATTGAGATCTCTACTCTCCTCTATGGTTGCCACCTTTGAGGCAAACCTCTCAAGCAAAATATTCAAAATTTTCTTCACAATAGATGAGTCCTTATTCTTCCCATGACTTCTTAGGTCGTTTACAACGTCAATAACCCTGGTGAAGAACTCTTGAACTGTCTCATTCTTCTGTATTTTGAGAGATTCATATCTCTCCTTGAACACTTGAAGCTTAGCCTCTTTCATTCTGCCATCACCTTCATAGACTTTCTGCAATCTGTCCCATATCTCCTTAGCAGATTTACAATCCATAACTTTAGCATACTCAGCATCTATCAATGCTGAAATGATGATATTTGAGGCCTTCCCATTTATCTCAAACTGCCTCAACTCCTATGGGGTTGGGTCTTTACCTTCTTCCGGAGCCACAAAACCTTCCTTTACGCATTTCACCACGTTTATGCCCATGGTTGCAAATACCACTTGCATTCTTGCTCTCCACATATGGTAGTTGGTTCCGTTGAAGATTGGAACCTTCTTGCTATAAGTGGTGCTAGTGCTGGTACTGGCTTCCATTTCTCAGTATGCTGAATAAGTCAAACTTCTAGATCCCTTTAAACTAGTACACCAAGTTGTTAAGTTTCAAACTGGTAAACTTGTGCTCTGATACCAATTAAAGTTCCCGACTTGTTTGTGATACTGAGAGAGGGGGTAAATCAGTATCACCACAATTCGCAATTCGCAGGTAAGTGAACAACTTCAACCTCTTCTTAAAAGCGAACTCTTTCTCATACTCAACTAAGGTAGATCTATTGCTACCTACTAATCACAATAGTCCCCAAAGTCACCTTTCAGACACCTTGCCTAATAGACAATTCGAATGTTCTTATTTAGGTCTTCGTTAGGTTATGGGTTGGTTGATACTTTAGTTGCGTTCACAACTCAATTCAAAACACAAAAAGTAAAGCAAATTAAGGACACACGAGATTTATATGGTTCTGTCAACGTGACGTACATCCACGGTGGTAGGGACTCTCCCTTATCGAGACTATACATTATACTTGAGAATTCCAGTTACAATGGATGTCTTCATCCTCTGCTCTTTTAACTATTGCAATTACTAAGCAAGTACAATACAAAGAGTGTCACTTACTGTGTCTACCCTTCTTCTATCTTGTCTTGCCTCGGTTGAAATGAAAGGCTGCTCCACTGCCGCTTAAAAGTTCACCGCAACGCTCTCTAACCTATCTTGAAGAAATCTGGAAATACGTTGAGTTCTTTCCAATGCTTCACTGAAGTTCTTTTCTACGTTGTATCACACAACTCCTGCTTTCACCGTCTCACGGTCTCACCCGTCTCCTTGCCCCACGATCTCACTATCTCATGACTCGCCTGTCCGTTTCCCTCTCTCTTGTTGTCCAGCCGAATTTCTCTCTCTATCGGTGGTTTCTGTTTTTCCCGTCTAGCCCCTGTTCTGCCATGTACCCCTCTTGGTTGGCTAAATCAGGTTTTTCTGTTCACCTCTTTTTCACTCGGCCGTTCTTCATTCTGTTTTTCTTTTAGTCATTCGGGTTTTTCTCCTCCTTCCAACGACTATGTTTTCTCTCTCTTCCAATGGCTGTGTTTTCTCTCTCTTCCATTATCTAGCCGCCGGATCTCTCTCACTCGTTCCCAATCTAGTCTCGTCTCACCCATTCCAGTTCGGATCTGGTCTCACCCATTCCCAATCTGGTCTTTTTGTTCTGTCTTTCTTTTTAGTCATTCCTTTTTCTCTCCTTCCCCGGTGGTCTGTTTTTGGCCTTGTCGAGTTTTTCCTCTCCTTCGCTGTCACTTTGATTTGGCCGTATATTTCTTTGCCATCCACTCTCCTCTTTGGCCGTGTCGGATTTTCTCTTCTATCTCCGACGACGGCTGTTCTTCGTTCAGCCCGGCCGTCGACCATCTCCTCTTTCTCTTTTTTTTCTCTCCTTCATCCGACAGCTACTTCGTTTTCTCTCTCTTCCCATCGACGGCTTCTTTTCTCTCTCTTCTAAGTGTTTTCTCTCTCTTCGTCCGACGACTGCACTGTTCACTACTTTTCTATTTTGCCGTCCCCTGTTCTGCCATTCACTTGCCGTCGGTGTGCTTTGGTCGTATGTTGTGTTTTTCTGTTTTCTCTATTTGGCTGTCCACACACTTTTGTGTTTTGCCGTGTATTCAATTGTGTTGGCCTTACCCTAATTTTGTCTTCCAAGGTCTTTATATACTCTTTTTCATGAAACCCTAATATGGCTTACGCAACAGATTTACGTTCTTGCCCTTCTATGTGGATTTACCTTCTTGCCCTTCCATGTGGCTTTACTTTCTTGCACATTTAAACCTAGTTGACAACAATTACAACCCATACAAGGCTATGGGAACAACAAACTCTAACAAGTCACAGAGGTTAATCTAGAAAAATTTGTAAAAAGTGAAAGCATCTCACATTGATTTACCCCCTCTCCCTCTCAGTATGAGACCTAAAAAGGTCTTCATCAAACTAGGCAGTAATGTCAAGCAATCCTCAGCAATATGTCTAACCTTTTCTCATTTTTCACAGATTTCTCTCAGTAAATCAAATATGTTTCTCAATGGAATATGATTTCTTTTCACCTGAGATTGACTCCTTCTTGATAGAGTCTCCCCTTAGACTCTTGCCTCACATTCCTTTTTATCATAGGCCCATTATTTCGGCACACATTAGCCTTATGCCCATACATACCACAACTCTAGCAAAATCTTTTAAATCTGGATTTTCTTCTTTCACCAAGTTCATGTCTCCTATCTTCAGCAACTGTTATGGCAACCTTTTCTCCATCTTTGATAGCCTATCTCCTTTGGATAGGAGTTTTTACCATATCTTTTCTAACCCATTTTAGCTTGAGTTGGTTTCTTTTCTCCAAAACATCATTATGCTTGCTTTTAAGTACAAATACAATTTTCTTCTTCTCTTCTACCTTCTCATTTAGCTTTTCAATATAGTCAAGTTCTTTCCTCCCGCTAAAATAAGGTCTTTGTTTACTTAGACACTTATCTAATTTTCTCTTAGCATCCTCCTTGACGGCATTTGCTAAAGACGACTCTCCTCTCACTTTAATGGTCTACATAAAGCTTTCTTCATACTTTTTCAATTCAAACTCAACCTTGTAGAGCTTGTCTTGTAAAATCAGCACCTCTTGCTCTTGTGCAATCACCTTAGTGCTAAGATCTTTGTGTATCTTGCCTTGCTCTACCTTAAGTACAATCAACTCCTCAATTCTCTTCAAGTACACCATCTCTTTTGCTTTAAATTCTTTTTCTTTCACCTGGAGATCAGATTCATCAACAGTAGAATTTTCATACAGCTTCTTGAGATGCTTTACCTCTTTTTTTAGCTTGCTATTTTTGTGCAAACAAGTTATCAACTCATTATCAAGTTTTTGCACCAACTCATCCTCTTCCTCTTCAATTGATTCCTCATCACTTAAAGATTCTAAAACATCATCTACTTTAACAACCAGCACATTCTTTGCAGCATCATTATCAAAATCATCATCAACTTCTTCTTCATAATCTTTTTCATCTAGCTTGCTCAAATAATTTCTTCTTTTGGATCTGAAGAGTTGCTTTTTCCCTTTGGCACTTAAATTTCCAGCTTTAGGATGGCTGGATTTCTTTGTTGTCCACCTTGGGGCCAGCTCATCATTATCATCACTCTCTGTTTCTAATAAGGACCATTTTAGGTCTCATACTAAGAAGAGGGAGAATCAGTATGAGATATACTCTTTTTACAAATCAATATAGATTAAACCTCTTCAACTTATTAAAGTTGATGATCCAATTTTTATTTTTCTTATTTATGTGAACACAATAGTACGAATATAAATTAATGCACAAGCACCCAAGCACACACAACAATTTTTATGTGGTTTATCTACAATGTGTGAGTTACGTCTACGATGTGATAGGATCACTTCTAAATCACACAATCCACTCTTATTATCAAGGAATACAATTTGGTTGCGGAAGGATCATTCCTTAACCACTTATGAAAAGATCACTCCTTAACCACTTACAATGATCTCCCGATCACTCCAAAAGTATCCCACCCTATTTTTCAATAAATCTATTAAGAGTTTATAGAAAAAACTTTCCTGGAGAACGATCACTCAATGTGTACAATTTGTTAGAGCAGAATATGGATCTTCTTTTTCCTTCGCTACCAATGTTGTCTCACTCACTGCTGATGTTACCTACACGCGATATTAATGTTGTCTGTACGTGTTGTCATTGCTATTCACACACACGCACTGCTGTTGTTTGTGTGCATTGCCCCTACTGTTCGCACGTGGTACCGCTGCTGTTTATGAGTGCTGCTAATGCTACCCACACGCGTTGCTGCTCCTGTTCATGTGCATTGCTCCTACTATTCGCACATGGTACTACTACTATCTGTGAGTGTTGCTAATGTTGTCTGCATGTGCTAATGCTGCTATCTATGTGCACTATTAATGCTATTCACACGCGTTGCTGCTATTATCTGCACACACTGTTAATGTTGTCTGTACGGGTTGCCCCATCTGTCCATGCGCACTCCGCAAATGCTACTTATGCTGTTCGCATGCACTGCGGCTGCTTACCACACACGCTGTTCTTACTATTTGTGCATGTTGCTCCTGCTGTCGGCCCACACTGCTGCTTCTATTTGCATACGTTACGACTACTGTCCACACACACTGTTCTTGCTATCCAAGCACGCTGCTGCTGTCTACTCTCAACGCTACTGCTATCCACCCATGTTGTTACTGTCTACTCACACTATTATTGCTATCCGCAGTGCTACAGTTGTCTGCTCGCACTACTGCTGCTATCCTCACATGATGCAATTGTCTTTTCGCACCGCCACTGCTCTCTCTATGCACTATAGTTGTCTTCTCACGCCACTGCTGCTCCACCTCCTACTAGACTCACAGGCTGGTATTGCCTCCTTTTGGTTTGTCTTCCTTAGCTGCTTTGTTGGTTTGTTGGTATAGTTGTTGCCTTGGTGAGGGTTTACTAGTGCAGCTACTGTTTTGGTGAGGATTTGCTAGTGCTGGCTGTTACCTTGGTAAAGGTTTGCTAGTGCGATTGCTGTCTTGGTGGTGTTTGCTAGTGCGAGTATATCCTCCTAGACATGCTACTAGTGCAAGGAAGCCTTCTAGACGTGCTACTATTGCAAGGAAGTCTCTTAGACATGCTGATGTTGCTAAGAAGTTTATTGGACGTGTTGTTGTTGCTAGGAAGCCTTTTGGACGAGCTACTAATGCAGGGAAGCCTCTTGGACGTGCTGCTACTGCTGGGAAGTCTCCTGGACGTGCTGTTGCTACTAGTATACCCTCTTTGTCTACTAATATACCCTCTTGGATGTGCAGGGACATGCTACTGATGCTGATATACCCTCATGGACATGTAGGGACATACTGTTAGTCTACTGAAAAGCCTCCTGGATGTGCTGGTGTGGTGGCCGGCTACTGCTGTCACCTTTATGAGGGCTTACTGGTATAGTGGCTATCTTGGTAAGGGTTTATTGGTGTAGGTGGCCGGCTACCTTGCTCTCTTTCTTTCCTTCTTGGCCAACTACACCTTGCTACTTCTCCTTAGTGGCTGTTGCACTCTCCTTGACCTACTGCCTTAATGCCTCTCCTCAATGGCTATTGCACTCTCCTTGGCCGGCTACCTTGCCTTCCTTCCTTAATGGCTACTATACTCTCCTTGGCTGGCTGCCCTTGCTTTCTTTCTCTCCTTCTTAGCCAGTTATACCTTGCTTAATGGCTGCCTCCTTTTTGCCATTCACCTCTCTCTTTACCATTCACTCAATTTTCTGCAGCCCTTTTTTCTTTTTTTGAAAGATACCTAAGGGTATTTATAGAGTCTTGGGATTAAGGCTACATGATCATCAACAGTCATTATTAATTCCCATATACTGCCCTACAATCAACAGCCAGATTTGATTCCTAAAATTTAAGGTCAATAGTCAATCTTGACCCCTAAAATTTAAGGTCACAATCAATATTGACTCCTCAATGCCAGGGTTGACTTGTAATCACCGATTTCTCCCAATAATTTCACTACATCTCAATGGCATTCATAATATCAAATCAACACATAAAACCGTGTGAGATGGCATTGACAACAAATCCAATATTAGCCATCAAAGACAAGCTCAACAATCTCCCCCTTTGGATTTGTTGGCAATACATTAAATCCAACCATGCACAACATCCCCTGCACATAGTCATTCATAATTCCCCTTGAACCATGCATCTCCCTTAACCTAGTTTAACTCCCCCTTTTTGCTTCTCCCCCTCGACATGTTCTCCCTCTTTATCCATCAAGCTACTCCCCCTTTTTATCAATACATACTCTCTTTGGATTTATGCAAAATATCTCCCCCTTTGACAACAAATCCAAAGAAAAATAAAAGAGAGAAAGGGAGAAGGGTTAGAGAATACCTCAACCTCTAAGGTATGGCTGAATACTTAAGTTCAGCCTCTTTTGTCCAAGATGTCTCAATCTTCTATGCTACAACAAATTCTCATCTTTAGTGCTCATGTAGCATGTGATTTTGCTTTTGGAAACTTGATATAAGTTTCCATTTGTTCTTTCACCCTTAGTAGAAACAACACCATCACTTAATTTCTTTACTATGCAACCACTCTTGTTGAAAGTAACTTCATGTCCATCATCACACAACTGGCTAACACTAATAAGATTGTGTTTTAACCCTTAAACATAAAGCACTTTCTTTGATTTTAGCTTTTCTGCACCAATTTCAACAACACCGATACCTTGAATCTTTAAGGCACCATTATTGCCAAATTTGATGGATCCTCTATCATAATTTGCTACTCCTTTCAACATCTTGGAGTCTCCTATCATGTGTGAAGAGCAAACACTATCTAGGATTCATGGTTTTTCTTTCTTGGAAGAATTTAAGGCTACTTCCACAACCATATATGTTTCTCTTCCTTTTCTTCTTCTTTGGCCGAATGTAAGAGCATATGTAGGTGTTCTCCTTTCTATTCTTTGACCAAGCAACAATGGTTGGCGTGTTTTCCTTTGCACTTCTTGACCAAGCAACAATGTCAAGCAATCCTCAATAGTGTGTCTAACTTTTTCACATCTTCCACAGATCTCTCCCAACAAATCAAAACTGTTTCTCAGTGGAATATGACTTCTTTCCACATGAGACTATCTCCTTTCTTGACGAAGTCTCCCCTTAGACTCTTGCTTCACATTCCTCTTCATTATAGGCTGAATATTCCAACAAGTATTAACCTTATACCCATACTTATTACAGTTCCAACAAAATCCTTTAAACCTGGATTTACTTCTCTTACCAAGTCCATGTCTTGTGCTTGCTTTTGAGCACAAACACAAATTTCTTCTTTTCTTCTACCATCTCACTCGGCTTTTCAGTGTAGTGAAGTCCTTTTTTTCCATGGAATAAGGTCTTTGATTACTTAGACACTCATCTAACTTTCTAGTAGCATCCTCCTTAATGGTACTTGCTGATGATGACTCTCCTTTCACTTCCATGGCCTACATAAAGCTTTCTTCATACTTCTTTAGCTCAGACTCAGCCTTGTGAAGCTTGGCTTGCAAAGTCAGCATCTTTTGCTCTTGTGCAATCACCTTAGTGCCATGGTTTTCGTGTATCTTGCCGTGTTTTGCCTCAAGTACACTCAGCTCCTCAATTCTCTTTAAGTACTCCTCCTTTTTTGCTTCAAACTCCTATTCTTTCACCTGGAGATTAGATTCATCAACAACAGAATTTTCATACAGCTTCTTGAGATGCTTTATCTCTTTTTCTAACTTGCTGTTTTTTCGCAAACAAGCTCTCAACTCATTCTCAAGTTGTTGTAACAACTCATCCTCTTCATCTTCTGTTGATTCCTTCTCACTTAAAAATTCTTTGTCATCATTTACTTAAGTGACCAGCACATCCTTTGCAGCATCATCATCAGAATCATCATCAACTTCTTCTTTAAAATCCTCTTTATCCAACTTGCTCAAATAATGTCTTCTTTTGGATCTGAAGAATTGTTTTTTCCCTTTGGCACTTGAATTTCCAACTTTAGGACAGCTGGATTTCTTTGTTCTTCACCTTGAGGTAGGCTCATCATCATTATCACTACTTGCTTTTATTCTCTTTGGGCAGTCTATGGTAAAGTGCCCTATGTCTCCACAGCTAAAGCACTTCAAGGGTAGTTTTCCCTTGTACTTCCCTTTTCTTTTCCTCATATTGTTGGTGATGTATGCCAAAACTTTATCCAATTGAGGATCACCATCTTCTTTTCTAGAACTACTATCAAATTCTTCTTCTCGATCTTTAATCTTTAACTTCTTTATTGCCTTAAAGGCTAGCTCCTTCTCCACCTTAAACTTCTTTTCTTTCTTCACTGGGGCTATTCTTATTTCATAAGCCACCAATATGCTGTGTAGGTCATCTAAGGGCAACCTATCCAAATCTCTATCTTCTATGGAAGAGACTTTGGCATTGTAAGCTTCTAGTAAGGTTTTGAGTATTTTCCTTACCACAGTGGCATCGTGGATCTCCTTTCCATAACCTTTGATGGAGCACACAATCTCGTTGACTCTTGTGAAGAATGCATCTATAGTCTCATCATTTTGCATTTTTATGTCTTTGAATCTGCTCCTCTAGATTTGTAGCTTGGCTTCCTACACAACCTTGTCTCCTTCATAAATATTCTTCAATTTGTCCCAGATTTGCTTGGCTATGTTGCACCCCATCACCTTAGTAAATTCTTTATCTAATAGGGAGGCATGTAAGGCATTTCTCGCCTTTCCATCACACTCCAAGTTCTTCTTATCAACCGGCGTCATAGAATCACCTTCAGCAATAGGGATGAAGCCACTAACAGCAAACTCAAACACATCAAGACCAAGGGACATTAGATAAAAAAGCATTCTATTCTTCTATAACTGATAATTCTTTCCATCAAACGTAGGGATACCCTTGCTGTTAACACTATTCATGCTATCCATGATCTTGAGCAGCAATAGAGATAAAAACTCACACAGTAATGCACAATTTCACTTGAAAGCAGAAAAATTAGATCAACAAGGGAACCTGGCTCTGATACCACTTGATAAGGACCGTTTTAGGTCTTACATTAAGAAGGATGGTGAATCAATATGAGATATACTCCTTTTCAAAATCGATCCAAATTTAACCTCTACAACTTATTAGAGTTGATGATCCAATTTTTAGTTTTCTTCTTTATGTGAGTGCAACTGTACGAATATAAATTAATGCGTAAGCACCCAAGCACACACAACAATTTTTACGTGATTCACCCACAATATGTGAGCAACGTCTACGATGTGATAGGATCACTCCTAAATCACATAATCCACTCTTATTATCAAGGGATACAATTTGGTTGTGGAAGGATCACTTCTTAACCACTTGTGGAAGGATCACTCCTTAACCACTTACAATGATTTCCTGATCAAGGAGTTGATCTCTCGATCACTCCAAGAGTATCTCACCCTGTTTTTCAACAAATCTATCAAGAGTTTATAGAAAAACCATTCCTAGAGAATGATCACTCAATATATACAGTTTGCTACAAAAGAATATGGATCTTCTCCTTCCTTCACTATTGGGGTTGTCTCACTCATTACCGATGCTACCTATACACGATGCTAATGTTGTCGTTGTTGTCTGCGTGTGCTGTTAATGCTGTCCACACGCACTACTGCTACTGTCCATGTGCACTATTAATGCTATCCATACGTGTTACCGCATCTGTCTGTGCACACTCTGCACACACTACTCCTATTATCCACAAGCACTACGACTGCTTACTGCACACACCGTTCCTGCTGTCTATGCGTGTTGCTCCTGCTGTCAGCGCCTGTTGCTGCTTTTATTCGCATGCATTGTTGCTGTCCACACACGCTGCGGTTACTGTCCACACACGTTGTTCTTACTATTTAAGTGCACTATTGCTATCTACTCACACCATTGCTGCTATTTGCCTGCGCTGCTGCTATCTACTCACTCCGCTACTGCTATCAGCCCGTTTTACTACTGTCTGCTTGCACCGCTACTACTATACGCACGTGCTGCAATGGTCTTCTCATGCCACTATTGCTAGCCCTACGCGCTACAACTGTTTTCTTGCGCCACTGCTACTATCCCCATGTATTGTAGCTGTCTTCTCACACCATTGTTGCTCTCTTCGCACACTGCAACTATCTTCTCGCACTGTTGATACTTTCTGAAGTTCCCGACTTCTCCCTAGGATCTACTAGTTTGTGATACTGAAAGGGGGGTGAATCAGTATCATCACAATTCGCAATTTGCAGGTAAGTGAACAACTTCAACCTCTTCTTCAAAACGAACTCTTTCTTAGACTTAACTAAGGTAGATCTATTGCTACCTGCTAATCACAATAATCCCCAAAGTCACCTTTCAAACACCTTGCCTAATAGACAATTTGAATGTTCTTGTTTAGATCTTTGTTAGGTTATAGGTTGGCTGATACTTTAGTTGCGTTCACAACTTAATTCAAAACACAAAACGTAAAGCAAATTAAGGACACACGAGATTTACGTGGTTCCATCAACGTGACGTACATCCACAGTGGTAGGGACTCTCCCTTACCGAGACTATCCACTATACTTGAGAATTCCAATTACAATGGATGTCTTAATCCTCTGCTCCTTTCACTATTGCAATTACCAAGCAAGTACAATACAAAGAGTGTCACTTACTGTGTCTACCCTTCTTCTAGCTTGTCTTGCCTCTGTTGAATTGAATGGCTACTTCACTGCTGCTTAGAAGTTCACCACAACGCTCTCTAACCTCTCTTGAAGAAATCTGGAAATACGTTGAGTTGTTTCCAATGCTTCGCCGAATTCCTTCTCTAGGTTGTCTCACACAGCTCCTGCTTTCACCGTCTCATGGTCTCACCCATCTCCTTATCTCACGGCTCGCCTCACGTTTCTGGTTTGCCGTTCCATGTCTCACAGCTTGCCTCACGTTTTTGGTTTGGTGTTACACGTCTCACGCACATTTCTGGTTTGCACCCTTTGCTGGTCACACGCCTCACGCACGCTTCTGGTCTGGCGTTTCCTGTCCCGCATACGTTTCTAGTTTGCACGCCTTGCTGGTCACACGCCTTACCACCGTTTCTAGTTTGCACTTTCCCGTTTCACACCTCCAGATAGCTTGGTTTGCTCTCCCAGTGGTCTCCTCTTTCACGGTTTCTCCTATCTTCCCTTACGGACGGTGTGCTATCTTCTCTCTTACGTGAGTTACACGGTTTTCTCCAACCGTCACACGGTTTCCCTTGCTGTCCAAGGTATCCCTTGGTGTTATCTCCTTTTGCTGTGTGTTGTCTCATTGCCGTGCTGTCTCCTAACCGTCCACCTTGCTTTGGCTGTCCACTCTTGGTTGGCCGTTCTCCTCCTTACTGTCCACACCTATTTGGCCGTTCACCTCTTTGCTTAGCCGTGTAGGTTGGTTGGACATCCTTTCTCTTTTAGCTTTGCTGGTCTCCCGTTTCAGCTTCACTGGTCTCCTCAGCTTTGTTGGTCTCTCGTTTTAGTCTCACGGCTTGGTCACCAGTTTTTGGTCACCCGTTTCTGGTCTCCTGTTTCTGGTCAATCACGTCATTCTCTTGTCATGCTCTCCTTTTAACGTTCTGCTCTCTTGCTGTTCTACTCTCTTGTCGTTCTGCTCTCCTATCGTTCTCTTGTGTTTGCCGAATGCTCAATTGCCGAAGGTCTCTCTCTCTTCATCCACCCCTCTTGTGTTTTTCCATGTATTCAATTGTGTTGGCCTTGCCCTACTTTTATCTTCCAAGTTCTTTATATACTCTTTTCCATGAAACCCTAATAGGGCTTACTTGCGGCGAATTTACTGTCTTGCCCTTCCATATGGCTTTTACGTTCTTGCCCCTCCATGTGGCTTTTACCTTTTTGCCCTTCCATGTGGCTTTACTTTCATGCACACTTAAACCTAGTTAACAACAATTACAACCCATACAAGGCTGTGGGAACAACAATCTCCTCCTTTATAATTATTGGCAACACTCATAACAAAAGCCATTATGCAGCAGTTTCAACTCCCCCTAAATATGCACTCCCCCTTTCTTAACAACTCCCCCTGTACTGTTGCTTCTCTCCCCCTTTGCCAAGCAATTACAAATCTAAAAAACTCACAAAGTGGAGATGGAGGATTCACTTGAACTTCAAGCTTGAGGAGGCAATTGCACAGATAGACTCATTATGTGCTTCTCAAACAGCTCTGTGGACAGAAATTTAGTTAGAATTTGTGTAGCCTTTTCAACAGATTTAGGTTCAACTTATGAGAGTAAAGCAGTAGCTCCCACAATTCTTCTTCTTATTGTAACTCCTGTTGATGGGTCACCTATGATCTGATTTTCTTGATGAGCACTGGTCCACGTTTTCTTTGACTTTCTTTCTCGCACAGTCTTAGTTGCAAGAGGATCTCTTTCTTCATCTTCAGACTCACTCTTCTCTGAGTCTGAACTTACTTCTTGTTCCTTTTCTTCAAGTTGGTCTGATTCTTCATCTACATTGAAGTCATCTTCTTCATTGTCCCCAACTTCTCCATTCTGCATTGTTTTCCAGTTCTCATATATTCTCACATCACTGGACGTGATCATTTTTCCCAACTTATACAGGAAAACCCTATAACCTTTTGTCTTTTCTGAGTATCCCACAAAGATGCCTTCATCAGACCTAGCATTAAATTTTCCCAAGTTTTGCTCCTTGTTCTTCACAAAACATAGGCTGTCAAAGACTCTAAGATACTTGGCTGTTGTCTTCTTCCTACTCCATAGCTCATATGGAGTCTTATCAGTATTGGGCCTTAGTAATACTCTGTTTAGTAGATGCATGACTGTAAATGTTGCTTCTATCCAAAATCTTGTGTGAAGCTTGGATTCCAGCAGTAGAGTTCTTGCCATTTCAACCACGGCTCTATTTTTCCTTTCTACCACCCCATTCTGTTGAGGTGTTCTTGCTACTGCCATCTAATGGTAAATACCATGCTTCTCAAGGTAATCTTCAAAAGCTTCATTTGTAAATTCAGTACCTTGATCTAACCTCAATACTTTGATCTTCTTTCCACTCTCATTTTCAAACAATCTTCTGTATCTCTTGAAGCATTTCAAAACTTCTGACTTGTGTTTGAGGTGCATGATGTAGGTCCTTCTAGAATAATCATCAACAAACAAGATGAAGTACCTCTTACCATTCAACCCTTTGTCCTCATCGGTCCACACAAATCAGCTGTTCTCTTCCTGACTGCAACTGTATTGCCTTCTTTACTCTTTACTTGGCAACCTGTTTTTGTGAATATCACTTTGTGGTCTTCATTGTATAGCTGACTGACAAATGCTAGATTATATCTGAGTCCTTCAACATACAGAACATCTTTCAGCTTTCCTTTTCCAATATTCACTAACCCTTGACCACTGATGTTAAGTGAATCATCATTGCCAAACTTGACTCTGCCTTCTCTTGACTTGTTTAGCTTTGATAATTTACTCTTATCTCCTGTCATGTGTGAAGTGCATCCACTATCAAGGATCCACTGCTTATCGTTGTAATCAGCCTTTAGTGCAATTTCAGCTATATTGGCCACCTCTCTTTTTACTCTATATTCCTTCTTTTAAACTGGTTAAAAGATAGCTTTCTCCTTTTTCTCAACTTTGACTGCACCGCTTGTTTTCATTGTGCCATTGAGTGCCTTCTCTTGCTCAGGGAGAAGTGTCATGCATCTCTTAGCATTATGGCCATCCTGCTTGCACCTTTCACACTGCTCCAAGTATGCCAATACAACAAATTTGCTCTTTGAAACCACTGGTTTAGGCTTTCACCAACAATCCTTGTCAGTGTGTCCTTGCTTTTTACAGTATGTGCAAGAACTCACGACAGGTGTTCTCTTCTGAATTTTGTATTGTCTCCCCCTGTATGCAGCATCGGATCTTCTCAAGTTAGAAACGTATACTGGCCTTCTCCACCAACAGTTACTCGCCTTATGACCCCAAACTCCATAATAAAGACAATGACCTTGATACTGCCTCTTCTTGGGTCTAATCACAGCTTGTTTTCTGTTGTTCATTACTTGCTGTGTAGGCAACGTAGCTAGCTTCTTTGCTTATGTGACTTTCATTTCAGTCACCTTCTTCTCCTTCTTCTATTCAGCCATTGCCCTTGGCTAGCTGACTTTCTTTTCTTTCTAAGACGTAGCAACTATGGGCTACTGCTCTTTAACCACATACATCATTTTTGGCCATGGCTTTGGTTTGATAACTGTCTTCTCTTCTTCAGTTATCTTCTCCTGAGTCATAGCCTTCTATTTCAACTTCTGTGGCAAAGTCTCATTCTTCTTTTCTCTTACAGAGCTTGTTTCTCCTACCACTTCAAACTTCTGCAAGTTCTCCTCACTCCTTTTGAGTTATTGCTGAAGTCTCAGCAACTCTATCTCCATTTCTTCAATTGTTGAAGTCCTTGAGCCAAGCTCTATTGTAAGGTCTTCACATATTTTGATCTATTCTTCAAATCTTCTCTTCAAGTCAATATGTTCAGCCCTTATTTCATCCTTTTAACTTTCAGCTTCCTCAAACTTTGCTTCAACTTGTTTTATGTGAGCCTCCAACCTTTTTATGGTTCTGCCCCTTCTGATTATCTCCTTTGAAGCTGCTTCCAACTCAGCCTCAAGATTTGGTTCTTCTTCATCAACCTCCTCTTCCTCTTCAGAGGTTGAACTACCACCTTGAGCTGATGCCATAAAGGCATGCTCATCTAATGAGTCTTCATCTTCCTCCTCATCAACTTCTTTTGTCTGACTCACATAATTCTTGAATAAGCCTCTCTTCTTCCTCTGTGGGTTGACAATCTTCTTACTAGACTTCTTTCATTTGAATGATGATCTTCTCCATCTTGAATTCTGCTCATCATCACCATCCTTATCTTCATCATCAAGTTTCACTTTGCACTAAGAAGCAAAGTATCCAGTCTGCCCACAACGATAACATCTCAAGGACAACTGTCCTTTTCCCTTCTTAGACCCCCTTTTGAATTTCCTTGTGAAGTAAGCCAATACTTCACCTTCACTTTCTTCCTCATCATCCTCACTAGATGATTCTTCCTCTTCTTTTGTTGTTGCAGAGCTTTTAGCTAACTTTATCCTCATCTCATATGCAATGAGATTGCACTGGAGATCATGCAGAGACATAAAATTGAGATCTCTACTCTCCTCTATGACTGCTACCTTTGAGGCAAACCTCTCAGGCAGAATTCTCAGAATTTTCTTCACAATTGATGAGTCCTTCTTGTTCTTCCCATGACTTCTCAAGTTATTCACAGCATCAATAACCCTGGTGAAGAACTCTTGAACTGTCTCATTCTTCTACATTCTGAGAGATTCATATCTCTCCTTGAACACTTAAAGCTTAGCCTCCTTCATTCTGCCATCACCATCATAGACTTTCTGCAATCTGTCCCATATCTCCTTGGCAAATTTGCAGTCTATAACTATAGCATACTCAGCATCTGTCAATGCTGAAATGATGACATTTGAGGCTTTCCCATTTATCTCAAACTGCCTCAACTCCTCTGGGGTTGGATCTTTACCTTCTTTTGGAGCCACAAAACCCTCCGGTACGCATTTCACGACGTTCATACCCATGGTTGCAAATACCACTTTCATTCTTGCTCTTCACATGTGGTAGTTGGCTCCGTTAAAGATTGGAACCTTCTTGCTATAAGTGGTGCTAGTGCTGGTACCAGCTTCCATTTCCCAGTATGCTAAACAAGTCAAACTTCTAGATCCCTTCAAATTAGTACACCAAGCTGTTAAGTTTCAAACTAGTGAACCTGTGCTCTAATACCAATTGAAGTTCTCGACTTCTCCCTAGGATCTACTAGTTTATGATACTAAGAGGGGGGGTAAATCAGTATCACCACAATTCGTAATTCGCAGGTAAGTGAACAACTTCAACCTCTTCTTAAAAACAAACTTTTTCTCAGACTCAACTAAGGTAAATCTATTGCTACCTACTAATCACAATAGTCCCCAAATTCACCTTTTAGACACCTTGCCTAATAGACAATTCAGATGTTCTTGTTTAGGTCTTCGTTAGGTTATAGGTTGGCTGATACTTTAGCTGCATTCACAACTCAATTCAAAACACAGAACGTAAAGCAAATTAAGGACACACGAGATTTACATGGTTCCGTCAACGTGACGTACATCCACGGTGGTAGGGACTCTCCCTTACCGAGACTATCCACTATACTTGAGAATTCCAGTTACAATGGATGTCTTAATCCTCTGCTCCTTTCACTATTGCAATTATTAAGCAAATACAATACAAAGAGTGTCATTTACTGTGTCTACCCTTCTTCTACCTTGTCTTGCCTCTGTTGAATTGAATGGCTGCTTCACTGCTACTTAGAAGTTCACCACAACACTCTCTAACCTCTCTTGAAGAAATATGGAAATACGTTGATTTCTTTCCAATGCTTCACCGAATTCCTTCTCTAGGTTGTCTCACACAGCTCCTGCTTTCACCGTCTCACGGTCTCACCCGTCTCCTTATCTCATGGCTCGCCTCACATTTCTGGTTTGCCACTCCACGTCTCACGGCCTACCTTATGTTTCTGGTTTGGCGTTACACATCTCACGCACATTTCTAGTTTGCACCCTTTGCTGGTCACACGCCTCACACACACTTATGGTTTGGCGTTTCACGTCCCACGTACGTTTCTGGTTTGCACGCCTTGCTGGTCACACGCCTAACCACCATTTCTGGTTTGCACTTGTCCATTTCACACCTCCGAACAGCTTGGTTTGCTCTCCCGGTGGTCTCCTTTTTCACAGTTTCTCCTCTCTTCCCTTACGGACAGTGTGCTGTCTTCTCTCTTACGTGAGTCACACGGTTTTCTCCAGCCGTCACACGGTTTTCCTTGCTGTCCAAGGTATCCCTTGGTGTTATCTCCTTTTGCTGTGTGTTGTCTCCTTGCCGTGCTGTCTCTTAGCCGTCCACCTTGCTTTGGCTGTCCACTCTTGGTTGGCTGTTCTCCTCCTTACTGTCCACACCTATTTGGTCGTTCACCTCTTTGCTTGGCTGTGTAGGTTGGTTGGACGTCCTCTCTCTTTCAGCTTTGCTGGTCTCTGGTTTTAGCTTCACTAGTCTCCTCAACTTTGCTGGTCTCCCGTTTCAGCTTCGCTGGTCTCCTCAACTTTGATGGTCTCCCATTTTAGGTTTCACGGCCTGGTCACTAGTTTCTGGTCTCCTGTTTCTAGTCAGTCACGTCGTTCTCTTGTCGTGCTCTCCTTTTGACGTTCTACTCTTTTGCTGTTCTGCTCTCTTGCCATTCTGCTCTCCTGTCGTTCTCTTGTGTTTGCCGAATGCTCAATTGTCGACGATGTCTCGCTCTCTTCGTCCACCCCTCTTGTGTTTTGTTGTGTATTCAATTGTGTTGGCCTTGCCCTAGTTTTGTCTTCCAAGGTCTTTATATACTCTCTTCCATGAAACCCTAATGAGGCTTACTTGCGGCGAATACTATCTTACCCTTCCATGTGGCTTTTATGTTCTTGCCCCTCTATGTGGCTTTTACCTTCTTGCCCTTCCACAACAATTACAACCTATACAAAGCTGTGAGAACAACACTTTCTTTGTGCGCTGTAGCTGTCTTCTCGCACCGTTGCTGCTCTCTCCGTGCACTACAACTGTCTTCTCACACCGCTACTATTCCACCTCCTACTGGACTCACAGGTTGCTATTGTACCCTTCTAGTTTGTCTTCCTTGGCTACTTTGTTGGTTTGCTAGTGCAGTTGCTACCTTGGTGAGGGTTTGCTAATGCGGCTGCTGTCTTGGTAAGGATTTGCTAGTGTTGGCTACTGCCTTGGTAAGGGTTTGCTAGTGCGGTTATTGTCTTGGTGGTGTTTGCTGGTGTGGGTATATCTTCCTAGATGTGTTGCTAGTGCAAGGAAGCCTTTTGGATGTGCTGCTGGTGCAAGGAAGCCTCTTGGACATGCTACTGTTGCTGGGAAGCCTCTTAGACGTGCTGCTAGTGCAGGGAAGTTTCCTGGACATGCTGGGACATGCTGCTCTTGCTAGTATACCCTCCTAGATGTACAAGGACATGCTGCTAATGCTGGTATATCCTCCTAGACCTACAGGGACATTTGCTGCTACTGGTATACCCTCCTAGACCTACAGGGACGTTTGCTGCATTGGTATACCCTTCTAGACATGTAAAGACATGCTGTTAGCCTACTAAAAAGCCTCCTGGATGTGCTAGTATGGTGGCCAGCTACTGCTGTCACCTTTGTGAGGGCTTGCTGGTGTAGTGGCTGTTTTGGTGAGGGTTTGCTAGTATAGGTGGCTAACTGCCTTGCTCTCTTTCTTTCCTCTTTGGCCAACTGCACCTTGCTGCTTCTCCTTGGCCTGCTACCTTGATGCCTTTCCTTAGTGGTTGTTGCACTCTCCTTGGCTAGCTGCCTTACCTTTTTTCTTCCTCTCCTTGGCCGACTGCCTTGCCTTTCTTCCTCGGTGGCTGTTGCACTCTCCTTGTCCCTTGCTTTCTTTCACTCCTTGGCTAGTTGCACCTTGCTTAGTGGTTGCCTCCTCTTTGTCGTTCACCTCTCTCCTTGTCGTTCACTCAATTTTCTAAAGCCTTTTTTTTTCTTTTTGCAAGACACCTAAAGGTATTTATAAAGCCTTGGGATTAAGGCTACATAATCATCAATGGTCATCGTTAATTCCCACATGTTGCCCTACAATCAATGACCAAATTTGATTCCTAAAATTTAGGGTCAATAATCAACATTAACTTCCTAAAATTTAGGTTTAACGGTCAACGGTCAATCTTGACCCCTAAAATTTAAGGTCACGGTCAACGTTGACTCCTGAACGCCAAGATTGACCTGTCATCAATGATTTCTCCCAATGATCTCACTACATCTCAATGGCATTCATAATATCAAATCAACACATATAATCATGTGAGATGGTGTTGACAACAAATCCAACATTAGCCATCGAAGATGGGCTTAACAGTTTCTTTTCTCTTAGGGCAATCCACGACAAAGTGCCCTATGTCTCCATAGTTAAAGCATTTTAAGGGTAATTTTCCTTTGTACTTCCCCTCTCCTTTCCTTATATTTTTGGTAATGTATGTCATGACTTCATCCAGTTCAGTATTACCATCTTTTTCTTCAGAGTTGATGTTAAATTCTTCTTCTTGGTCTTTAATCTTTAATTTCTTCATTACCTTGAAAGCCAACTGCTTCTCCACCTTAAACTTCTTTTTTTTTTCTTCATTAAGGCTATTCTCATTATATAAGCCACTAATATGTTGTGCAAATCATCTAAGGATAGCCTATCCAAATCTCTATCTTCTATAGAGGAAACCTTGGCATTGTAAACTTCCAGTAAGGTTCTAAGGATCTTCCTTACCACAATAGTATTGTTGATCTCCTCTTCGTAGCCTCTAATAGAGCATACAATTTCGTTGACTTTTGTGAAGAAGGCATCCACAGATTCATCATTCTACATCTTTATGTCTTCAATTATGCTCCTCTAGATTTATAGCTTAGCTTCATTCACAACCTTGTCTCCTTCATAAATGTTTTTCAACTTGTCCTAAATTTGCTTGATTATGTTGCACCCTATCACTTTGGTGAATTCTTTGTCTGATAAGGAGGCATATAAGGCATTTCTTGCCATTCCATCACACTCCAAATTCTTCTTATCAGTAGGCGTCATAGCAGCACCTTCAGCAATAGGGATAAAGCTATTAACGGTAGATTCAAATACACCTAAACCAAGTGACATCAGATATGAGAGCATTTTATTCTTCCATAACTGATAATTTTGTCCATTAAAAGTAAGAATGTCCTTGCTGTTAACACTGTTCATGTTATCCATAATATCAACCAACAGTAAATGTAAAGACTTACAGCAGTAACAAACAATTTCATATCAAAGTAGAAAAATTGGATCAATAGAGGAAATCAACTTTGATACCACTTGATAAGGACCTTTTTAGGTCTCACATTGAGAGGGGGAGGAGTGAACCAGTGTAAGATGCTTGCTTTTTATAAATCTTTCCAAATTAACCTTTGTGACTTGTTAGAGTCAATGATCTAATTTTTATCTTTCTTCTTTACGTGAGAGGAGTCGTACAGATATCAATCAAATGCAAGCACCCAAGAAAACACGACAATTTTTACATGGTTCACCCACAATATGTGAGCTACATCCACGGTGTGATAAGATCATTCCTAAATCACACAATCCACTCTTGTTATCAAAGGATACAGTTATGTTATGGAAGGATCACTCCTTAACCACTTGTGGAAGGATCACTCCTTAACCACTTATAATGATCTCCTAATCACTTGATGAGTTGATCTCTCAATCACTCAAAGGTTTGATCTCAATCACTAGAAGAGTTGATCTCCCGATCACTTCAAGGGTCTCCCACCCTTTTTCAAGCCGTACATAAAAGGTTTATAATGATAACTTTCCTAAGAGAGACCACTCAATGTACACAAGCTGCTGTTGTAGAAAATGGATCTTTTCCTTCCGCATTGCCGATCTTTACTCAGACTTTACCAGTCTCTTCTCTGTAGCTTATCTCTACTACAAGTTCTTTCCCCCTACTACTGATGTTACCTTTTTTTGCCTTGGCAGGTTTTCTCCTTTGCTACTAATGCTGCCTACTTCTGTCTTGACAAGTTCCTTTTTTTGTTGTTGGTGTTATCTCACCTATTGCCTTGGCAAGTTGCCTCACTTGCTACCTTGGTAGGTTCTCTTTCCCTACCGCTAGTATTGCCTCTCTTACTACCTTGGCAGGTTGCCTCATTTGCTGCCTTGATAAGTTCTCTTTCCCTGTTGTCGGTAGTGCCTGCCTTGCTGCCAAGGCACATTTTCTCCTCTGCTACTATAAACTGTCGGACTTGCTGTTGGGACACATTTTATCCTTTACTACTGTAAGCTGTTGGACTTGCTGTTAGGGCACGTTTTATTCCCTACAACTGAAAGCTATCGGACTTGCTGTCAGGGCACGTTTTCTACCCTACTGCTGCGAGCTGCCGGACCTACTGCCGATTATGCTTGCACTTGTTGGTTGTCCCTACACTTGCTCCCTGTTACTAGTTATGCTTGCACTTACTCCCTATTGCTGGTTATGCTTGCACTTGCTGCCTTTACTGGTTGTACCTGCACTTACTGCTATTGCTACCTGCTACAATTTACTAGATGTGCAGCTACAGGTTATGCTACTGTAAGTTGCTGGATGTGCTACTTCAAATTGCTGGTTTCTCCTTGGTTTGCTGCCTGCCCTTGCTACTATTGCTTGCTGCTAGTTGTGCCTACAAGTAACTGGTTTCTCCTTGGTTTGTTGTCTACCCTTGCTACTAGATATGCTTGCTATTGCACTTGTTGGTATTGTTGCTATTGGTTATGCTTGCTACTACACTTACTGGTATTGCTACTATTGCTGCCAGCTACTGCATCTCTCCTTGAGTGGCTGTTGCACCTCTCCTTGAGTGGCTGCTGCAACTTCTTCCTTGGGTGGTTACTGCAACTCCTTCTCCCTTTGGTTTAGCCAACTGTTGCCTTTTTCTTCTCCCTTTGGTTTAGCCGATTGCTATATTCTTTTTTCTTTGGTGTGGCTGCTGCACATCTTCTTCTCAAGTTTAGTGTAGTTATTGCACGATCTCTCCTCTAGTTTGGTATGGTTGTTGCATGCCTTTTTCTCTAGTTTGTGTGGCTGCTGCACACCCTTTCCTCTGGTTTGGTGTGGCTACTGCACGCCCTTTCCTTTGGTTTGGTGTGACTGCTGCACGTCTTCTTTACTAGTTTGGTGTGGCTATTAGCTACTGCACCTTGTTCTCCCTTTGGTAGGACTACCTTTTTCTTCTCCCTTTAGTGTGGCTACTAGTTGCTGCAACTCCTTCGATTGGTATGGCTGCTTCCTTCTTTAGTGGTTGTTGTCACCTTTTTTTTGGCTAGCTATTGTTGCAACTCCTTTGGTCAGCTGCTACCGTAACTCCCTTAGCCAGCTACTGTTGCACTATCCTTGGTTGACTGTTACTTTCCTTGGTGGCTGCCTTTTTTACCTTGGTTGGTCACTCTCTTTTTTGATGGCTACCTCTTTCTTTGCCGCTCAACCTCTCTTTAGCTGGTTGTACACCCTTTGCCTCTCAACCCCTCTTTGCCATTCTCTCTCAAAATTCTAAAGCCCATACATCCATCTTACAAGATGTATAGAGTATTTATAAAGCCTTGAGATTAAGGTTGCACATTCATCAACGATCAGCATTGATTCCCAAGGGTTGCCCTACAATCAACAGTTAGATTTAATTCTTAAAATTTAGTATTTAGGGTCAACAGTCAATATTAACTTCTTAAAATTTAAGGTCAATGGTTAACCTTGACTCCTAAAATTTAGGATCAACAATCAACATTGACTCATTGACTTTAGAGTTAACCTACTATCAGTAGTTTTGACCAACGATCTCTCTATATCTCAACGACACTCAAAATATCAAATCAACACGGACAATTATGTGAAATGCTGTTGACAATAAATCTAACATTAGTCATCAACTTCTTTACATTTCAATAGCATTCAAAGTATCAAATCAACATAGGCAACTATATAAGATACTCTTAACAACAAATCAAGAGCAACCATCAAAATGGGGTCAACACCATTATCAAGTTCAAAATATAAAAAAGGATTATAAAAATGGTCGTTTGAGAAAAAGCAAGAACTTAAATTTTTTTTTAACACAAAAAGGTAAAAGGGGGGATTTATAACAAGGAAAGAGGAGTGAATGAAAAAGAAAAAAGAAAAGGAAAAGGAAAAGGAAAAAAAAGTGACAATAGAAGGAAAATGAAAAAAGGCAAAATAAAAAATAAAAAATAAAAGAAAAATAAAAAACAAACAAAGAAAAAATCAAAATAAAAAATAATAAAAAAGATAAAGAAAAGGAAAAAAGAAAAGAAAAAAGGAAAATTAAAAATAAAAGAGAAAAGAAAAATAAAAAAAGAAAAACAAAGAAAGAAAAAACCAATATAAAAAATAATAAAAAAGATAAAGAAAAAAGAAAACAAAACTCTTGACAACAGTACTATTTTAAAATGGCCTAGTTAAGCCCATATATACAAAGTAACAATGTCTAAAATTTTTCTTTTTATTTTGGTGTACTAAAAAAAAAACAAGGAAAGGAAAGAGAGAGGGAGAATGAATAAAATATCAGTAAAAAAATATAAAAATAAAAACATCTGAATAACAATAACATTGATATGTGCAACGAGAGATTTGGTTCGTTGTTGACAATTTCAAAGTCAACATACACAAATTCCAATGCTCTTAAATTACTAAGTACATGAAGAGCGCATCACATGACCCAAAAGGATGCCCAATGTTGCCCCTTTTCCTCCATGTTTATCGAGCCTCCTTCCACCTTGAAAAGACCATCGTGACACTTAGTTACCAAAATATTTTCAATATAAAATCTCATAATTAGCATAAATTCTTTTCTTTTTTCTAATCCTTGTTTTCACCACTATCATTATTGTTAACCCACCACCACCACCACTATCATTATCCTTAGTGCCAACATGTCATCACTATTATTATAATTTTACCTTGACAATTATAATGGATTTTTTTATTTGGATACTTAATTTATATAATTTAGGTATATTTAAATAATCATTAGAATTTTATTAAAAAATATTTTATATAATTAACAAGAATTTTGAAGATTCATAAAAATTAAAAATGACTAACAAGTAGAATAAAATGATTTTGATGTTTAATTTTAGTCATTTGTAATAAAAAAGAGTTAAAAGAAATAATAAGAATAAGTTAATTATTCTATATGCACACTAAAATTATTTTAATGCATTATAATACTTATTTATTATTATTATCAAATGCTATATAAATGTAGTATAAGATTATGGTATAATCTATTTTATATTATAATATCCCAAATCATTCTATCATATACTATCTAACTTGCATACTAAGTGCATTCTGAATGGCTAAATCAAATATTATGACTAGTAGCCAAACATCACTCCTTTAGCATCATTATGTATTTGATTTGAACATCAAACGTGTGCATTAGAAACGCTTTTTCATGCTATTTACTTAGTGCACGAAAAATTTATTTACCCAAGTAAGCAACAATATGTAAAAGATAAGTTAGAAGCCCATATTTTTCAAAAATTCAAGATTTCAAACAAATTGACACATTTACTAAAATTTTGGTGTTTCAACTCAATAAAAATTTGTTCGACCTCTTTTGTTATCTAATTTCACAATTAATTTAGTAAGTAAGTCAAATTTGAACAAAATAAGTTCAGCTTATTTAAGCTTATGAATAACTTATTTAAAAACTTATTCATATATCAAATAAAAAACTTGTTTGTTGTGTGATTTGAGTATCTTTTGTATGGTTGGTTTCAAATTATATGTTATATATTTATAATTATATAGTAAAATTAAACATCTATTTATTAATTAATCAGTAGCAATATGTTTACAACAATTTCCAAGATTGCTAAAATGACAATCATCACTAAAGCTCTTCACTTTAAATATGAAATATTCTTTAGTGAATTCAAACTTAAGAATTTGCCATAATTTTAAGTTTACTTTTACTAATATGATAATCATAAGTAGTTAATTAGTTATTTTTTTTAAGAAAATATTTTTTTGTCATTTTAATTCTATTGATAACAATAAATTTTTATATTTTTAATTATTTTTACTAATATTATAAAATTAAATTAATTGGTTATGAAAAATTCACAAACTCAATTCAATAAAAACTACACTCAACTTATGTCATCAACTAAATAATATTGACAAGAGTCTTAATTTTAAGTTTTTTCATCAAACAAATCCAGTTTCATTATATCAAAATTTAGTGTGGTTTAACTTATTTGTAATCTTACAAATATCAAAATTTTTGCTTTATAGTATTATGAGGTAAAAACACATGTTAATAGTGGAATTGAAGTTAACATAACTCACAATAAGTAAGGAACATTGAATCTAAACTCTCGTTTTCTTTTTTTTTTCTTTGCTTTTTTTTTGTGTTTTTTGTAATATAAGCGTATTAATTTTTGAGAATTGTATTGATTTATATTGAAATTCAAGTATATTTTATTTTCTTTTCTTTTTTAAAATTAAAAATTAAATTGCATACTTTGTAAAAATTTAAGAGAGTTGAATATTGAATTCTCAATAACTCCAAAAACTTTTCTTGAGAGACCAATTAGACTAATTTATGTGCTTTTTGAAGTAGACTAATTATGGAGACTCCAAGTGTTAAACGTCCCTTCGTGGGCCTAACTCACATTAGACGGTAAGTCCAATTTGACAAGCGGAGGCAAAAAAGACAACGACAATTTATTACTGAATAATCGAAGGAGCAAAAAGTGCTTGCCGTCCAAATCATGTGCAAAGTACGTTGAAAATGATACATGTAAAAGTAAATCACACAAATAAATGTTATAAATACATGTAAGATTAATGAAATATCATTAGCATTATTATCATCATTTTTAGAATGAATCTTACGTTAGTATGAAATATAAAAAGTAAAAAATTTCATTTTACTCCTTACGCTAAAGTATTTTTGTAATAATCTATTTCTTTTATTTTTTTAAATTCACTTGATATATTAATTTATTAATTAAATTTAATTTATATTAAATGTTTTTCTATTAAATACAGATATATGACAATAACTTATATGTTATATGATAAATATATATCTCACTCTCCCAGTCATGCTAATAAATTTGTTAATATTATTTAATTATTATTTTTTTAAAATAAAAAATATATTTTTAAATATTATGAAAGAAAAAAAATATAATATTTTTTTTAAATTGTTTTGTATTTTAATTTTTTTAAAAAAATTAAAATATCATGTAAATAAATTTAATAATAGAGCAGTTAGAGAGAAATTAATCTATTATATGGTATATAAATGGTTATTATATAATCGTACTTAATGATAATATTTAATATAAATGAATTAAACTAATATATTAAATATTTTTTTAAAAAAAAAAAAAGCAAAGTGCATATAAGTATAAAAATTCTATAATATGATAGTTTGAATTTAATTAATAAGTAAATGTATTGTATAAATTTAAAAAATAATAATAAAATAAATATAATTTAAAAATATTTTAATTTAATAAATAAAATTATTAGTATGTCAAAATAAAATTGTAATGGTTTGTAACTGGTGAGGAAATAATCGTACTGAACTTTCAATTCAGGAGCGGCGAAACCATGAGGATCCAAAACCGGAGGGGTGTCTCTCCCCTAATCCAAAGCCACATGAATTGTACGTACATGGCCCACTTAACATGATAAAGTCGCTTGGAGATCTGTACTACAGCTCAGTCCTCCACATGAATTGTATGTGCATGGCCCCACTTAACATGTCAATATAAAATTGTATGTTCACCGTCCTGTTTTGTTTTTGGAATTTTTGAAGGTGGGGGGGGGGGGGGGGGACGTGTGTGGTAGGCACCGTTATTCAATCTGGGGTTGTCGGCAGGTCAAAATATTTAATGGACCAAAGATATTACATTTGTTTTCTTTCAATAAAAAAAAAAAAAAGTCGTCTCGCCTTGATAGCGATAATCATGAAATTGGGATTTCATCATCTTTTCTTTCTTTTTTTTTTTTGCATAATTTAATAGTTCCCCAAAATCATGAAAATTTCCTTTAGGCATAAATAATTGGAGTGTATCAAAATCATCGAATTGATACAAAACTTGAATCGTGAATGCAAAATAAAATGTCTATAATAACTATATATGTCATCACGTGGAAATGTAAATATTCCAATAATTACTATTACTAATCATTTTTTTTCCATAATAACTCGTAATATAATACTATCTTGGATTATCAAAGAATTCAACATAGACAAATATTACATTGACACTATCTTTTGACACATAAATGTCACAAATAATATGATAATATTTATTGAGTGTATTGATCTTTAAAAAGTAAAAATGTGAAATTTTTAAAATTGAATTAACTTACCCCCATTTGTCTCCTACCTTAATGTACTTCTTAATAAAAGAAAAAACAATAATAAAAAAAATAGATGTGTCGAATGAGTCGAGCCAAATAAATTTTAATAATTAATTCAGGTCATTTTTGAATTAGGTTGTTTTTGGGCCCTTTACATGCAAATTATTAAGTTCGAGTCAAATTAAGGTCGACCTATAGATGGGCTTGTTAATTTTTAAAAAATTTAATTGTATTTACTTTTTTTTGCTATTTTTTCTTTTATTTTATAATTGTTTTTTGAATTTACTAAAATATTAGAATTTTAATGAAATATTTAGATATCCTTTAAATTAAGTAAACACCTTCATATAATTATGTCACCGAATTTTTCTTAACCGATAATATTAATATATATTAATATTAAACTCATATAATGCATGAATTTATGATATTTATTAAAAAAATTATTTTTCATAATTTTTATTTAAATAAAGAAATAAAAAATTTAAATTATGAATTTATTAAAAAGTAAAAATTAAAATTGAGGGTAATTTTTTAAGAAAAAAATTAAATTATTAATAGTTTTTCCTTTATAAAAAATAATAAAAAGAGGAACTTAATAATTTTTTAGAAATTATTTTCTTATTTTATTTTATTTCTAAAGTTATGAATATTATGTAAGAAAATAAAAACTAAATTTAAGAGTAGTTTTGTTTTCTAAGAAAACAAACAAGAACAATAAAAAATAGAATTATTAGTATTTTTAGAAAATTAATTCTAGAAATTATTTTATCTCCAAAAAATTAAAAAGAAAATTTTAATATTATTTTTTCTTTTTTAGCAAATATTTTCATTATTTTTTAATTTTTCTTAATTATGAGTATTATAGTCAAATAGATTTTAAATATATGTGAAAATTTATTAATATGATTAGGTTAAATTGTAATACATATTCTATATATAATAGTTAACTAAAAAAATAAACATTAAAAATTAAATTAAATAATTATATATTTAAAAAAAATTAACCCAACATCATCACATATG